>JANIJG010002150.1:140681-171628 GCA_024611175.1 Megaceryle torquata | reverse complement strand
AAAGGAAAGGAAAGGAAAGGAAAGGAAAGGAAAGGAAAGGAAAGGAAAGGAAAGGAAAGGAAAGGAAAGGGAAAAAATTGCAGGGGAACGAAAGGAAAGGAAGCAGAGGAAATGGGAGACAAAAAAGGAAGTAAGTATTATAGAGAAGTTACACAGAGAGAAGGAAGTGTCCTCTCATTTACTAAGTAATTAATTTACACATTTTAATGATATTGTTTCCCCTCTAATGCTTCTCCTGATACTCTAAGCTCACTGATCTTGGGATTTAAAGGACCTTATCTTGTCACTGACCTGCCAAGGCCTTTTCCCCCCATCCTGCTGCAAGGCTGGCAGGCAATGTATGCTGAGCGATGACCTACAGCCCTTCTTCCTCACGCAAAACAAGGGCCTTCCATCCATGTTCAGCTCATGTGTCTTTGGATGCCTGACCCTGTGCCCACCACTGGAGGGGATGAGGTATTGCTAGTTAGAGATCAAGGATGTGCATAGTCATGAGGAGTGGAGAGGCAGTGTGGGAGGTGGATGCCTTCATCACAGCACTGATGTGGGAGAGAGGATTTAGGTCTTGCCTGTCTGTGTCTCCAGTGCCCGCTGCCAGATCATGCTGTAATGGCACAGTGTTTGCAGCTACCACCCCATATCCGGTGCTGTCCTGTCATTGCAACCCCATCCCACCTGCTGAGGCATTACACTTGGAGCCCCCTATCAGTGGGTACCACCTGCCATGTGATGAGTGGCTCCAAATGAGTTGGCAGGGAGAGAAATGCTCTTCTTAGGGGCCTGGACTGACCTCTTAACTGTCCAGAGGCTGGACTCTTGTGCCCAGTGTCCTACTTGAATCAGGCACTGCCTGTGCATGACCATTCCTCTTTGCAGGGAGGTAGAGGAGCTTAGGTTGAAGTGTGGGCTTGAGGGCATAGAGAGAAAAATTAAATGAATTTAGGACCCAGGGAAAATCAGGCCTGTGTGCAAGGGATATGTCCAGAAGGGTCATACATCCAATCTTTGCTGTCATCTGGTTTCCCAGGACACAGAGATGACAAAGGAGGAGCTGACACGACATTTACTTTTCTGAGTTCTGCCCCATGTTCTTGTTTTTATTGCTCTGCCTTTGTGTTCAGCCTCTGCTGGCACAGGGTTCTCCCTCACTCCCTGCCCTGGGGGGGAGAAGGGCATGTTTTCTTTAAACTCTCTGTCTCCTCTGTGACAGTTTCCATTAGTGGTTTGACACCCCTGTGCTTCTTCCATAAGGGCCTTGCCTTTACCCTGTCTTTAATCATGTTGTCATATGATAATAGGATCAAAAGGAAGAATACCGAGTCTTGCCCTTCTGGAGTGCTTTATGCTCACCCTAATAAACAGCTTGTGCTTGGGATTGTGCTGCAGCTGGCCTGCACTCAGCCCCATCCCTTCTACACCACACTCATGCTGAACTTTAACCACAGGGCTGTCTGGCCTCAGCAGCAATCCCCAGACCAATAGCCCTCTGCTGTAAAGGGCATTCTGTACTACCATGGTACAAGTTGAGTAAAACCATTATGGAGCAGACAGGATACACTGAAAAACGTGATGGATTTTGCCTGCATTTCTATGACATTCATGAGGAAAAGGGAGTTTGCACTCACTGCCACTTAACATGGGACCTCCTGAAAGACTGGTTAAAGTCCTGAAACAATGAGAGTTGTTACCTCTCTGCTTTGTGCTGTTCAAGACATTTGCAGAAAACAAGCTTCTTCAGAAATGTCATGCCTGAGCCTGTGCAGTGACTGCAGGAAATGCAGGAGCAGGGTTTCTCACCTCTGTGGTGATGTGAGTGAGTCCATGAATGGAATAACTGACTGACGTGTTGCTTCTGCTTGCACTACAGTAGACTTTAGAGAGGTTTGTCAGGACAAGGATCTTACTGAAGTATTTTCTGTACATAGTCAGAGAATGGACCTACCTAAAGGACCTTGCAGTACATCTGGAAAACCAATTGGTGCTCACACTGTCACATTAAAAATAAGTGAGAATGATGTCTGTGATTCACTCCCATCGGTAAAGCTCAATCTGTATCTTCTGAGCTGCAGTGCCTTGCTTTACCCACAGTGGTGTCCTCTCTCAGACCTTGGAAAAAATGTGCAGATTTTATTTCAAAATGCCCAATAAGGAAACTCTATCGCAGTTAGCACTGTTTGCAGTTGGACAGGTTCATACTGAAGCCACTAGATCCAAGATCTAAGAGGTCATTATCACTCTGGCTATAGAGTTATATATTTGCTATATTTGCACTACTACAAATAGCTGTAACTGCTGCTAAAACACTTAAATCAATTGTCACCTCCTTTCTAATAATATTACTAGTCTAAGTAGTTAAATAACTCCTTGGTCCTCCACATTGAGACATGTTTCTCAAGTTCCTAACTACACACAGATTTTGTGATGCCTCTCTGTCCGAACTAAGGACACAGTGCCAAATATGTAGGACTTTTACCCTCATTCTCTTAGATGAGAAATGGAAGCCTCTTTGGCTGTTTTTTCTCCCTTCCTGTAATGGGAACAGACATTCAGTTGGTTACATATCTCACTATTCAAGTCTTCTATGGAGTTATTTCTTTGGATTGAGGGTACCTTTCCAATATTCTCAACTGTGATAGACTTAGTCTGCTTAATAATTCTCTGCCACTTCTAGGCTCTAATTTATACGTAGTTAGTTTAAATACACACCTATTGTTATCTGTATTGGTTTTTATCTCCCTTCTAAAACACTTTTTTTTTTTTTTTTAAGCAGTAGAGCCTTGTCTGTTGACCGCAGTGTCTGAAGCCAGTATCTTCAAGTGGTTTCTATTATTTTTAACAATCTTCTGTTTCACATTTTTTCTCAGGTCAGCTGGGCTCATAACTGTTGTCAATGTTGAGAAATGTTCCCTTTAAATTATCAGGTACCTGCATTTTTTTTGCTTTTTTTTTTTTGACTTCATGTTGTTTGCATAAAACAAGGGTAACCAAATCACTGTTGCTTGTGTCTAAACAATTTTTTCAGTTCCCAGTTCTATTCTATCTGTCTAGAGTAACTCCAGATTTTTTTTTTCCCTGTTAAATGAATCATTCTTTGAGTTAGAAAATTGCCTCTTAAAAATACAAAGGCTGGTTTAGAATCACTGTCCTAAGAACTTTGCTTCATTGTGTTCAGATTGTCCCATATGTTCATGAGTTACAGACAGGTAACATTTTTCTGATTTTCCTGACCCTTGTTCAAATTGATGATCTGTCAGTCACCAGATAGCTCCCCTTGTGCTTTATTTCTTATCATTTGAGATATTAGTCTCATTGGCATGGAGAATGACATTTTGTCAAATACAGGATGCTTCTTTTCCCATTTCCTTCTGTCTAGCATTTTGAAAGATGTTCTAATACTTGATATTAAGGTTTCAAACATATGATCCTTTCCATAAACTTTCAATACTACCAACTAGTTTTATGCCTAAAAATGATCAGTTTCAACTTGCCTTCTTACTGCAACTCTTGTCATTGAAGTGTGGACAATCTCTAAAGCACCCATGTACTCTAAAACGTGTATTTCTGCAAGGTTTTCATTCCAGTTCTGCACCCTTAGGAGACATTTGGATAGAGGCCAGCATGCGATAATTCACCCACCCATAACCTCCTAGCCTTCGGAAATTCATCCGTCACGTCATTTATCATGAGTGATGCAGTCATGATCTCCTATACTCACATCAGAAACAGAGATCTATATACTGATTTCCAAGCTGCTTTCATGTGATGAGCCCTTAGTAGCACACAAGGCTTTTGCTCAGCCTGCCTTTATGTGTGTAGGCTTTTCATGGTCCCTCAGATAACATCAAGCTGCCTTTCAATGCTGAAGACAGGGTCATTTAGAATCATCCAGATAATAGAAATAATGTCTGGTGTGAGCCAGAGTGATTAGAATTGGCAGCATCTCACTGGTAAAGTAAAAGAATACTACAGATAGCCTTTGCTGAAATAAAACCAAGGGGATTAGAGCTAACAGAAAACCTTGTTTTGGTTTGAGACTATGTTATCTGCTAGGAGCATTCATTATCAACATGTTCTAAAATAAATAAATGTCTCTTCACTAACAAGACATTGGGTAGAGATAAAGCATGTGTGGCACTCTATCAAATCCACAAGCAAATAGTTGAGTTCCCTGGTCCAATTTTTTCTGCTCTTTGTTTTCTCCCTTCACTGCCTGGAGAGCCTGTTTTTTCCAGGGACACATCCTGCACCTGCAGTCACTTCAATACAGAAGACCATGGTGCCACTATCTTTCCTATTCCCTTTTTCCTTTCCCTGTGTTGCTTTTTCTTTCTTTCTTTTTTCTTTTTTTTTTTTTTTCCCTTTAAATTTTATTCAAACATGTAAAAGAAAACTCATCATCCTAAATCAGTGGCTGTCTTGGAAAGAGCTGAAAAAGAAGGAATATCACTCCAAGTCCCCTGAGCCCCTGTGAGCTGCAGTCTGGCTGTCAGCATCCTGGCAGATTTATGAGGATGGCCATGACCGGCTTGAAAGGGCAGAGGGGGGAGAAGAGATCCCAGCCCATTAGTAATTCCCTGCAGGAAAGTGACAGAGCTGATGACATCCATAGAGGACACATTGCTGGGGGAAACATTCCCATGCAAGAGTGATTTCAGGTTACTTAAGAAAGTAGCCAAGATTGGTTTCTGCTAATGTTCTATTTCTAGGCTTCTTATCTTTTAGCTTGTGATCTGTTTTGTCATAATTTGGGCTAGATCTTGTGCTTTTTTTCCCTCTAGAAGAAAAGAATCCCATGGAGGTCAGTAAGTTTATGGACGTAAGGGCTGCAGGTCATGGATGAATGAAGAGCAGAGGCTAGAACCAAAGAGAGAACCCAGAGGCTGCAGCAGGATCATGGGTTCTGTAATGGATCATCAAACTACCCTGTGATGCCACAGATGTCATCTTCACTGCAGAAGGCAGCCTGACTTCAGAAAGAACTGCAAGAAGAACCTGGGACATATAAAACAAATACCAGCCTTCCCAATGTGTCAAACATTTTTCTGCACTATTTTCAAAATAATTATCTTTTCTCTTTACTTTTTTTTTCCCCTTAAGAATCCTGGCTAGAAACAGATGACAAGCATACTGTTTCCAATTTAGGTTTGCATCTGATGTTTTTTCAGCATTTACTTAGATATCTATTATGATGACAATAATGAGGGCTGTTCCCACTGAAAATGCTATAGAATTGGCTAGAGTTGCCTGAATATATTGTCATACTTCAATGTAACACATTTGGAGCTGTTGTTTACATGAGCAGTTGCCTTAACTACAAGGAGATGGAAGATGTATGGAAGTGACATGATTGTACAGAGAAATAAAAAAATAAAAATGGACACAAATCAGGGAAGATGAGAACAGAAAGCTGCAAAGGAGGAAAAGGAACTCAATATGTTTATTGGATAAATAGACAAAAGAAGAAGAAAAATTATTTTTGTGGGACACTGAGGTTCAATTTGCAAATCTGTGATAATTAGAACAGTTTATGAAATAGCAACCCCTTATTTCAAATGAGCCTCTGAATAGCTTTTGATCAACATTGGACCACATTGTTTATTGTAGACATATTTTTCAGTGCTTCTGCTTTGGTGATGTGGCTCATTTCAATGATCCTAATTGAAATGCTTATCTACCATTATCTAGCAAGAGAGAAGCAGTAGATTACCCATCTTCTCTAACAGTTATGGTTTGAAAGTACATAGATTTAATACAAGTAGACTCAGATTATAACAAACCCTAGGCAGAAGAGCCTGTAACAAAGCTGGTGTCAGATAGAGAGGTCTTTAGAGAGATATTCCTTTCTTTCCACCTAGAGAGAATAGAGGCGTTTCAATAGCCAGCTAGACCATACTGTTCACTGATCGTGGTGATGTGGTGAAGTGAGGTCCCTGTCACTTGCTTCTGTACAAACACAGAGCAAAAAGGACATCCTTACAGAAGTAGTTTTGGTAAAGCAAACAGAGCTCCTTCCTCCCTGAAGCGGTGGGAGAAAGGCGCCAACTTCAGAAATGTTGGTCTATCTTCAAGTGCCCCAAGGGAATATGAGGACCTACATAACCTGGGTACCTCTGGGCAGTATAGACACTCCTCACTGAGCTCTACATTAGAGCTGTTCAGGTGGTGTGGCCTCTTTTAATACATCCTCAGACATCATTACTTTGTTACAATATTTGAACTTCTGGAGGATCTGCCTTGCCACTGCAATGAGAAGAGCAAAAAAGGATTTTGCAGTCAAATCCTACAGATATTTTCACCAGGGAATATCAGAGTTATTAATTTGGTTTCAGTGAAATTGCTTGGGGTTTGCACTTAGTGTTTGTAATTAGAGCAGGCCCTTTGTGATCTGGAGAGGACTAGTTATAACTATCTGCTTGAGTACAATTGTCATTAGCACACTTCTTGCTTCCAAGCGGAGCACAGGACTCCATATGAACAGGATACCGTTGGATTCAGAGATTCTGCTAGTCGTGAATTCACTGTGATTTTTTTGTAACACAATGGCAGAAGCCCTGTGTGAGCTGCACTAGTGGATGTTGTAATGCCAGCTGCTGTGCCTGAGGGCATTGCAGATCCACCACAGCTAACTTTAAAATAACAGTCTTGCTGTTTAGCCACACCATGGAGATGTAAAATACCCATTGAATACACCATGCATTTCTTGCAAATAAATATGGACAGTGAAAGGAAGAAGAAGATTGACCAAAGTTATGTCAGGGAGGAGAGAGGAAATCCTGAAGTCTCTTGACAAGTATCATGGTGTAGTAACAGGATGACACCAAGCCTGGAGGATAGAGAGTGACTATTGTTTATTCACTGGGGCTCCTGCAGAACCTACCACCACTATGTCTTCTGCCTGTCCTTTTGTCCTGTCCATTTAAGCTGTACATTTTTCAGACTGATAGGACTAAGACAATCTGCCTCATGAACTCTGGGTGAGGGTGGGTGCAAGGAGTCAGCCTTGTCAGGGTGTGGCAGTGCTGCCTTCATGCAGGGGGACCCTGCCCTGCATTGGCTGGGGACATGCAAGACTACTGCTGGCAGCAATGAGGGGTGGTGCTGGTGGGATAAGTCTCTCTTCTGCTCCAAAGGCTGGCAGAAAACTTAAAAATTTTGCCAGGCATTTTTCCATCCAATTAATGAATAATGGTGCCAGAAATGGCCTGTCAGTCCTGCTCTCCTGCATACCTCCTGGCTGGAAAGAGAAAACCAGCCTGGTCCTGCGAGGCTGTAGCTTCTCTGTGTGATTGAGATGCAGTTGCCAGGCTGTGAGGTCTGAAAAGTGCTGCATGGGTTTTTTTTAAGCCTGCAGGCAGTTCTGTTGACTGACGCTGCCTGAATGCTTTTCAGGAATGCTGACATATTTTCATGTTATCACTTTTCATGCAAACTTTTTCCCAAGAGTCTGCTTCTCATTGCTCAGCGTCACATCAGAGGAGATGGAAAGAGAGGAGAGCTGTCAAGGCACATCAGTAGCTGCTGTGTTTGTACTGGAAGGTATATGCATAATGAAGGATAATATTTTCTGGCTGCAGAAGGTTGTAATATCCCAGTGTGAAATGCTTGTGAGTGTATCTGGTATATTTGTAACAAGAGGGAATTTATCTTGGGATACAGAGACTTTTTTTCATCTGGTCCTTTGTGCAAATCAGGACAACTTTGGCAGGGATTAAAAGTCCATATCATCTGGCGACCAAAATGAATAGTTCCAGATGGACTGGGGCCCTCATCACAGTTGGTGCTCTTATTGACTGGAAGGCCAAAGATGAATGAAAGGAGAGATTCAACATGGAGAAGGTACGAATACCCTCCTTCGTTCATGCCTTGTGGATGGAGAATTTTAATTCCCCAGCTTTATCCATGTGCTGCATTACACAATGTGCACTTCAGCGCTCAAGAGAAAGACAGTAACATTTATGTGAGAGTGAGATTATTCCTGCCCTGGAAGCCTTCTTACCTTGGCAGTCCTTGTCCAGCCCTGACACTTCGCAGGCTACCGAAGGGCTGTGAGACTGCTGGGGGCATCTTTTCTCACAGGTAACACCTATAGCTCTTCCCCGTGCATCTAACCTGCAAGAAAAGGCTGTGCAGTCCTCTGCACCCTGAGGAAGGCAGAGATCTGTACCTGGAGATCCTAGGCATCTCTCCCTTATCTTAGATCAAGGGCCAGAAGAAAGACATTTTTCCCATTTGAAAGTTTGAGCTGGTAGTGAAAGTTGGATGTGTTTGTCAGTGTATCCAGAATTTCCCTAGCAAGACACAAAGCAGCATCCCTCCATAATAGCCTGGTGTGCCTAAATGGGGACTGTGTTTTTCCTCTGTCTTATCAAAAAGCCTTGGGGAACTCCCAGCCTTTGGTGGTCCCTAACAAATGTCCTAAAGGTCAGATCTTTTCCTCTATGATCCCCTCCCCCCTTTCCTAACCTGAGGAGACAAGCAGTGCTGGGAGAAAAAAAAAATGGAGTGGAAAGCTTCTGAAGTCAGTTATCCCAAGCACTGCAAAGTAATCTTGCAAGGCCTTGTTATAATCATTGCTTGCTTCCCCCATATGTCTGTCCATCCAAAAGGTTTAAGGAGTAACTGATCTGATAGCCTGTATGTGCCATTGATTTGTTAAGCTGAAGGTTTTTGGTTTTTTTTTCAATCCTATTAACAATAGCGTTTGCAGAAGGAATGCAGATTAACCAGGTCTAATTGTATATCATTTGCATGAAGAATGAATTAAAAAGCAGCTTTGCAACACATTGACTCAGGATGTCATTGAGCCATTGAAGTCTTATGGCTGTGAGGGTTGGAGCTATTTAATTAGTGGGGGTGGGGTGTGTGGCTGGAGAGAAAATAGTGGAAAAGAGGTGTTTTAATCAACGAAGCAGATAAATCACAACTGTTAGAAGATGAGAGATTATTCCTTTCAAGCAAATAACCCAACCAAATAAATCAGAGTCCAACTGTATGAAACTTTGCTGAACGAAAACCTGGTATTTGAATTGAAGTGAGACAGTCATTTGGGAGAGTTCAATGCCAGTGCTTTCCCAGGACCAGAGCTGTGGAACCTTGCTCAGGGACTTCAACCAGTGGCACCAGATGGATTATTAATTTTGTTTCCAGTTTCATTTCATGCAGCCCAGACAGCATCCCAGAAGTCAGAGGGGATGCTCCTGCTGTCTCCTCTATGTCTCCAGCTGGTCCCACAGCCAGGGGTGAGGGTGTGAGGCTGTCTGCCTGCAGCAGCTGTGCAGCTCACCAGAACAAACCTGCCACAGGCTCTGCAGGGCAGGAGCATTGGAGCTCATCATCAGGCTCGTGTGGTTGCTCCCGGCTCCAGCATGGCAAAAATGGTGACAGAGGCATTTAAGAACATGGGATGAGATCTCTTAACGTTGTCCTTACCTGTCACCAAGCCTAGCAGTGTGACTAAGTCATCTTATTTTGCCTCTCTGAACTGTTAAGTTTCAGCTGTAGAAGGACCGTAGGCATAACAGAGAGAGTCTGTCTGTATGACTTCAGGTAGGACCCAAATCTAAAACATTTTAATTACATAAATAACTCTGCTTTTCATCCAAGTTCTGCCTGATCATCATTAAATAGTGCAGGCTCTGAGTACCTATTGCTTGTCACACAGGAGGAGATCTAAGGTCAGGTAACAGGGTGACAGGATGATCCACTTTCCCTTCCTCCAACAGATGCCATAGACACCATCCAAACCCCTCTTGATGTTTGTGGTTCGCTTTTTGTACCTGGCATATGTTGGGTAACAGGTGCTTCATCTCAGTACTGTATTTCCCAAGGTAATGTACGTTAATAATAAAAGCAACATTAACAACCACACATTGATGAGGCACAGTGTAGGATTGTTTAAGGTCACAAGATCCTACTTGCAGGATAAGTAACTGAATTCTAATCCTGGGGGAAAACAGTCAGGCCATTAAAAATGATGGATTAGTTATTCCCTTGACATGCTTAACATACATGTTAAATTAATTGTGTACCCCCATGCTAAGTTTCTTGAGTACATTCTTGAATCTAGCATCTCACTTTGCTCTTTTGTAAAGTCAGATTATTATTTTTTTTTTAAAAGTAGTCCTCATCTAAAGCCTATTTAGAAGGCTGTGTTCTGAGATGCTAAACTGTCTTGTAGTATTTAACTAGAAGGAGGTAACTTGCTGACAGACACCCAGGTATGTTGGTCCAAGCCCTCAAATATGATTCCCTGAAACTGAAGCAGACATATGATAACTGGACCACATGCATAATGCAGGTGGGCTGCAAACCTTTATTATAAGTAATCAGAACATTTGAAATCATATTGAAAGAGTTGGATTGAGGGCTGTTCTGCCCAAAGACAATAAGAACCAAGTTGTCGAACTCCATGAAAGTGACACTTGTGTAAATACTACTGGCAGCTATTGTAGAGGGATTACTTTTTTATTCACTGCAGTACTAATTGTGTAAGTTTAAACTGCACCACTGTCATCCAATCCGCAATTCAGCTATCATACGAAACAGTATTTAAGGCAATAGGAAAGTGACACAGAATGAAAAATTCCTGGAGAAAACTTGTAGGTCTACAAACATGAATCATGGACCAAACTGTTTTGGCAATTTATAAGATCATGTTGAATAACATTAGTATTGAAACTTATCTTCAAAAAGAAACATCTCCTTTCTCTTTGCTTCAGACCATGAGCTGTGAAGCAGACAATGTTTTCCTAACTGGTAATGTCAGTGGAGAGAACCTGTCTAAATGTGTCTAATTTGTAACATGGCCTTTACTGCTGACAAGGGATGGATTTGAAACCACTTAACCTACAGTACTTCATGTTGAAATAACAGGTTGAGATGAATCTGGGAGGAAAAAGCTTAGATGGAAGGACAGTATTTTTCTTTTATGAATCAGACAGCTCTCTTAAATCTTACAGCATTTTTCAACAGCACATGGTAGTGTCCAAGTCTCAGTCTTACCTTTGTTTATAGCTTATGCCTAGGGGGTTTGCACTGATGCAGCTACCAGTCTGCATCTGTCACTCTTGAAAAGGAGGTTTTGGGGTTTTATCATGAAGTCAGGGAACTGTGGGAAAGCAGAACTGGAAGAACCCCAAGAAGTTGTGGAGTCCACCTTCCTGTTCTGGGTATGGTCCAAAGGAAATTCAATCTTAACAGGTGGTGATCTCTATTTAAAAAGATGACAGAGCAGCAGATTAAAAGCCCAGGTGACCTGGTATATGCTTATTGTTTAAATTTTCCTAAATATTAAATCTGAGTCTAAGTTGAAAATTGAGCCAGCTTGCTGTCCTGTCTCATTGGAGCAGATCAACAGACCACTGTTCACTGTAAACAACTTTCTGCATATCAGACAACTTTGATTTGAACAAAACAGATTCAATTTTTTTGATACACAGTAGGCTGTGTTTGCTAAACTTTCACCTTCCTACCTCGCTGTTCATCTGGATTCCTTCCACTTTGTCTTCACCTTCTGTAAAATGTTGTTTCTCCTGTGGCCTCCACTGTGCCAGGTGGTAGGTAATGATGATCATACTCTGTGTTGTATACATGATGTCTGCCTTGAGCAAGAACCATCCTTCTTGTGGTACCACCCTTCTCTCAACTTATGCTTGGTTTGTGGACTGCTGGCTGCCCCCAGCCCTCTTCCCCTAAGATGCTGCTGGGTGCATTGCAACTCCCATTCCTTCTCAGGGTGTCACTTGGCTTTGGCCTTAGTGACGTTCAGTTGATGAAGCCCACTCCCCTGTTTTCTTTACAATTCTAATTTTAATCCTGAAATACATTGGAGAGCCTCTCAAATTCATGTTTACTGAAAATTTTTAAATTATATTCCATACCTTACCACTGAAAGAATTAACAGCATTCAGAATAGCCCCTTGAATAGTAGCTTTCTTTTCTCCCTCGTTGTTCCCTTTTAATTTGACAAGGACTGTTGATAATAATTTTTCAGAGCAAAGTCAGGCACTCAGTTCTGGGGAGCAGTGGTCTTTCCAGTAGCTCACAGCAGTGCAAGTATGAACAGCTGAGCAAGCAAGACAGGCAGACTTTTATGATAAATACCTGCCTCTCTCCTTCTGCAAACATTATGGGGCATCCTAGTGAGGTGTGCATGCAATCCAAAGTAAAAGGTCCAGTTCTAATCTTTTGATAAACTAAACATGAAATGTTATATATAAACATTAAGAGTCTCACCCTTATCTTTAAAAAAGAGTAAAACTGACATGCAAACCTAAATTAGAGGCTTACACCTAAATTACATAATATCTTGAAGAAAACAAAATTTAGTGCAGGCATAAATGGTATCAGTATTTGTTTGAATTCCTAACAAAGAGAATTAAATGATGATTTGTCTAAAATCTGAATGAAGCTTCAGCTATGCAGTTACTAATGATGCTTTCATAAAATATTACTCTTATGCGTACATTAAATGTCCTCCACAATAAATGCACATGCTAACACACACATGCACAAATCTGTACATATAAGCAGTTACATCCTCTTTAGTACTTGTAGTTGTTCTTGAACCATTTTTCTCCTTGTTTGCTTATATCCTGCCTTGTAAAAAACATCCGTTACTTCTTAAATTTAGCCTTCCCTGTTAAAGAGGTGTATATTTTGCTAGCAGGCTGTGACTACCCTATCCTTCCTGCCAGCAAAATATACACCTCTCTGTTGTATGAAGTAAACAGAAGAACATCTAAATTGAGAGACATGAGCATATGAATAAACTATTTTCAACAGATTTTTCTTTCTGAAGAATACTGGAAATATATCTCACCTTCCATATTGTCAGATTTTTTTTAGGTGTTACCTGTTATTAATGAATGCTTTCACTTGTGTGTGACACAAATAGAGAAACGAGGCTGAGGCATGCAGTTAATTAAAGGCGAAGCGAAATGTTGAGAAATTGTTCAAGAGAACCTGAGAGAGTCCAGTGCAAGACAGACTCTTAATGCTTGCATCATGGTTTGTACACAATGATTGAGTCTGCATCAGCTATAACAAAAAATCCATGCACCTATGCTATTTTTCATTTAGAGCTTATAATGACAATAATGACTCCAGTAAAGGACATTTTCTGGGGATTAATGACAAAGTGGGGTTAATGGTCCTCTACTGCACCTTGAGCCATCAATGCCTCTCACATGGTTATTAATCCCCAGGGTAAGACTGCACCTTCATAGTGAATTTTAGATATTATTTTAATCAATACAGGTTTATGTACACTAACAGTTGAATGTATCACTCAGAAATTCTGCTATTACCAGGTAAATAATTTTAGATATTAAGTAGCAATGTTCTGATATACATTGTGTGTCCACCAAAGGCCCAGTGGTCTCAATGTAATTTGATTTCCATATTTTTAAAACACTTTTCTCTTCCTCTCCCATGTACACAGAAGAAGTGGTGGCATGAAACCTTGTACATGTACAGAGATTATTCAAAGTCTGGCCACAAACACTAAGCTACAGATCTGCATAGCAGGCTGCCATTCTGTCTTTCCTGCTGTACCCATTTGTTGCAGTGTATTTGATTTGGTATGTACAAACTTCTCTTTTTGAGAATTCTATAATATTTGGGTATTGATCTCTGAATAATTACATCTCTGAAAGAGAGTTGCAGATGACTTGTGTTTTTTTCTGTAATGTCTTCTATCACTGCATCCATTCTTTTAATGGCACAAAGACCACCTCAAGGTTTTAAGCTAGCAATGATTGTTAAAATACGTTTTTGCTTTTTCTGACATAGGGAAAAAAAAAAAAAAAAGAAGACTACTGTTTGGTTTCTTTTCTGGAAAAATACAACAAAATCTTTGCAGGTTCTGAACAGAAGTTACAGGCAGCAGAGCAGAGGGAATGAGACTGAGCACTGAATTTTAGACTTTTGTTTTATTGCATGTGTGACAGTGGTGATGGGAAGACAAAGATCACTAAATATCAAGCTGGCCTCAGAAAACATTTCAACTCCCACTCCCTTACCTTCAAGTGTTTTGGTTCATTCTGACCCTGTAAGCATCCTTGTGTCTGGAGAGGTTGTGCTGGCTTGCTGGTCCCAACAGTGAGCAGCTCTGCAGCTGAGAACACCTCCTATCACCTTCAAAACTAAAGTGCTACAAAAGTAATTGATGCCCCAGAAGTGTCCAGACCTGTGTTCATATGAAGTAGGTCAACTTCCTAAAATCTGTGAGGCTCCCCAGCACAGGTTTTCCTTTCACAAGAATGTGCTGTCTCATAACAAGCATGTATGATACATGCCTCAGATGTGTGAAAGATATTTGTATTCCCATCTACAGCAGCCACCTGGCAGCAATTTCTTCTCTGGTCAACTGTTTAGAGGACCAAATTCTCAGCTGACTTCAGTCAGCAGCTAAAATTTTCTTGAGTGGAAATTTGGTTCACAGCCTCCTATTTTCATGTTATGCAATTTTATGACTTTGAATTCCAGTAAAATACATTTGTCGGCTCCAAACTGCTTGTTATGGCAGAATAAGCAGATTAAGCCAAAAAGCATTTTGCAGTCCATTTCAGTACAAAATTATGGCTAGAATATTGATCTGTAATGTATAGCTGTCTTTGTATTGCCTTTGTATATGTACAATGAGAAATACTTGAGATTTGTTGATAAATGCCTTCATTTTCCAGACTCAATTACCATCATTTAATTAATCAGATTTTCTAGTTAGCACATTATATTGAGAATGCAGCCCTTGTATTCAGACACAGAAATGATAGAAAATAACTTCCTGGTTTGAGATTCTTGTGTCAGTATCTATCAGACTGTCAACTAATTTTAAATTTTATTTAGTCATGATTTTTTTAGGCTCTCAATGCTTTCATTCCAGAGAGAGCTCAGGCTTTCCAGCCTTGGGCTGCAGATTCCCTCTGTACCCTGTTTTCTCCAGTGCTACCCGGCTCAGTGTAAGCACGGCAGGATCTGACCCTTATATGTCAGGAAATAGTCAAATGTGAGGTAGCCCAGTAAAACAGGAGGTGGAAGTTTTAGCAGCAGAAAAACAGGAATAGGAGGACCATACTGGGAGCACAGTGAGGAGACCTGTAATGGGAGAGTGAGATGGGAGAGTATCCCATTGGATCCACCCAGATTTCCTGGCTCTGAACTGACAGTGGCTGTGGCTGAGCCATCAGACATCCCTCTGCAGTTGACTGGCTGCCCAAACACCATGCCATCATGACGCTGAAGGCATGCTCATCTCTGAGCAGCTCACCTGGCTGGGGCAGCACAGAGTCCCTGTGACCCACTGGCTGGAGACAGGACAGATGGAGATCAACATAGCTGGCACAGCATCTCTGGGGGCAAACATCTCTGAAATGCTTTGTCACAGGTGTGAAACTTGCACCCATCCAGTAGCAAATTTTCAAGGGGAGCTGTGGGTGTTCATCACTGTGGCATTCACATACAACATCTTGTAAAGTTTAAACCTTAATCCTAGCTTTACCTCAGCAAAGGGTCTCTAACATGCATTTTGTCTTAGCAAGCTCCCTTGCTATTAATGTGATTGAGTTTTAATAGCATTGGCTTTCATGTGACAACAGTGACCTTGAGGTAACAATAACCTTGCAAGCACATAATGCCATTTATCACTGCATAGCTCCTTTCATTAGGAGATCTGAAGCTGCCTCACAAAGATATGCGTTAGCAGCACTGACACAGTGAAACCCTAATCCCTTACTGGGACCCTGTGATTGTATCACAATGCAAATTATTACCACCATAGAGTCCCCATATTGGTACATTTTGATGTCTTTTGTTGAGGAAATGATCTAATTAATATTTTTCATAGTTTTCATCTTTAATCCTCACTATAATCTTTTGCTGCTATCTATCCGTCTGTTTTCCTAAGCATTCACATTATCTCTTTCATTATGTGTATAAACAATCCCCTTTCTAAAGAAGTTGTATTGCCTTTTTTTTTAATATCAAAATATTTTATATTTGCCTGCAGAAAAGCCAGGCAAAAGGCAGATTCTCATTTGGTGTATAAATAAAGGTAGCTGCTAGATTCTGCTTTCAAGTAGTTTACAAATGAAACCTGCTAGTGGTCACGTGCATGCAGCCCAGGAAATTACTGCATCACAGAAGGATTTGCCATGTCCACATTTACACCAATTCAACTTACAATGGGTCAAAAGTTATTTAATTTATTTCTTTTACAAACCCTACTGTATGCTTAATGAGGCCCATACAGTCATTCTGGACACAGCCTTATTGCAAACCCATGACCTTTATAAAAGCTATGTTGTATTTTATTTCCCTTTATTTTATGGATACTAGACTTCCATTATTTTATTTATTCAGCTCCATCATGCAGATCACTCACCTGCATCCATCTCTGTGGCAGCAACAACCTTGACACTCATGACAGCCAGAGGCCAAGGACTTCCTCAGATTAAATAACAGGAGACCCCACAGTGAACCCAAGATGAACATACACTGTGTGTTTCCTGTGTTGGCTGCAGCCCTGGCAGTCACTGAGCACTGGCAGTGGGAGCAGAAGGGGCTCAGGTGTTGCAAGTGTGTGCTCAGTGCTCAGTGCTCAGTGGGATGTAGTACAGGGAGAGCACACGGTTCAGTGTGCCCAAGAAGGAAGCACCTGTCTGCTGCAGCACCTGCCCTTGATGCACTCAGACTGGATCATGATTAGCACCTTGATTCAGGCAGCATCCAAGTCTCAGGCAGGGAAAGGGAGTGAGGATTAAAAAGTATTTTATCTTTTTTTTTTTTCTAAGTTTGGGATGTTGAACTGTGTTAATGCAGAGCAGGTGAGCAAGCGGGTATGTGGCACACATGCTCCAATATATCACTTCCAGTGTTCACTTTTAATTTACAGTCTCTGGCAGCATTTATTTGTTCTTGCTCAAGAATTTCCGTTAACACCTTGCCAATACAAAAGGACTCCTTTTCAAAAAGGCAAACCTTTTCAGAGACAACTAAAAGTTATCTAATGAAAACTAGCTGCCCTGATCCCTTTGGCAGCTTTGCACACCCAGTCTGGACATGCCACCATGATGCTTGATCTGCTGGTGCAGGGAGAACAGAGTAGAGAATTTATGGTGCAATCTGCATTTGCAGGGCAGTTGCTGCCTCACAAAATGTGATTCAGATGCTGCTGAAATGCGTCACTGTATCTCCTGCATGCCTGATTCAGCCTGGCTCTCCAGCGCTCGCTGCAGGTCATGCCCAAACCCTCTAGGTGTGCTAATGGTTATGGGGAGCAAGGGCAGCTGCCTGTTCCTCCCCTCCTCATGACTCAGCTCAATGAATTGAAGGGTTGTTCCAGCTGTTAGGGTCTCCTGGCTATTCCCAGGACTCCTGGTCAGCATGGCATTGCATGAGCACTGGAGGGCCCAGGCTTATATACCTTCACAGCCTCAACAGACCTGTTTGAAGGGTGGCCTAGGCTGAGCCACAGGTTCTGGGTGCACGGTGCTATCAGATACCAGCTGTCCTTGCCTGGCCCTCAGTCCCCAGAAAACTGTCATCCTGTCTGTAATGTAATATCCATTACAATATTACCACTGGGCACACTCACAACAAGATGGAGTTTAATAGCTCAAGTCATTTGTCTTTCACAGCAAGCTGCACATCCTAAACAGGTTGATTAGAGCAGGGCTGAGTGTAAGTGAGGGCCAGGGAAGGGTTGCCTTGTTTCAGAGGATGCCCACATAAAAGGGAGCTTTAACAATGTGAGTACAGTAACATTTACACAGTCATGCTTAATCTGACAGTTACTTATTACACTAGGTTAGATAAAAACCTCCATGCAGAAAGGAACTGGGGTCTGAACTCAATATGTGCCAAAATCCACAGATGGCCCTTTTCTCTGACCCATGGGCTTGAGAAGCACAAGGGAGATCTTCAGTGCTCATGGGATTGCAAAGTGTGTACCGTCTCTATAGCTGCTCCCCATGTCTGGCACTTGCAGCCTCATCCCAATAGGCAAAATGATGGGGAACCGAAATGGTGTCAGAGAGGAGACCAGGAGTTGCCCAGTCCATATCAGTGGGATTAACTACTTGGAGAGAGCTGGAGGGTGGATGCAAGCAGTAAATCAAAGAGCTGGGGAGCAAACTGCAAAAAAACCCATGTGTGTATCTCCACCATGACAATGTAACCTCCTTTCAATGCATTCTCCAGTGTGGATCACATAACCAAGAGCTGGAGGTGGCAAAAGACTTCATATGACAGGAAAATAGTTATGCAGTCAGTTGTGCCAGGAGGTGAGGTTTGGATCCATTACTAAACTTAAATTCAATTAATCTGCACATATTATCTATAGAAGCAATTTCTCTGTGATCTTTTTGAAATGAGACATTTGAGTTTTCATTTGGAAACAGTGCTTTCCTTTCAGAGGTTCCATAACATTCAGTGGGATATCCCCATTGCCTATAGCTTAAAGACAGCTTTGTCTGTTTTCTTTATTTTTCTCAGAAAATGGAAAATTTTAATTTTTACACAGCACAGAATAATTATTTTTGAGCTAGTGAACTGGTGTCCCAATTACTTAGAGAGTTGCAAAAGCCCACCTGAGGCTGAGGTACAGTTTTTGGAAAATGAGTGTTGGTCCTCATAGCGTTTCAGGAAGAGAGGTTAATCCTTCTGCTAGAGGGAGAAAAAGGACAGTGGAACCTAAAAGTGTCAGGAGACTTTAAAACACTCAACAGATTTCATGCATCTAATTTCATATACATGCTTCTCATTTACACAGGTGCTTATCAAAAGCCTGTATTTGAAAAATAAGTAGAGGCACTTCCCTTTAAAGAACAGCAGTAGAGAGAGCTTCAATGTTTCTTGACCATCTCTTGAACTGAGACATGCTCTGGTCAAGAGTTCTGCTTGCATTGCAGAGAGAGGCACGGACAACACCGAAGGTTACACTCACCCTGGAGTCAGTGACCTTGGCCCACACTTGAGCCATCCAACCTGCCTCCAACTATGCTGCTCTTCTAGGCTTGCCTGGGGGCCAAGAAAGCTGACATTTCTGCACCTGTATAGGCAATCTAGTCAGATTAACACCTTTATTAGCAATGTATGGTATCTTGAGATTAACCCCCCCAGAACAAAATTTCTATTCCAAAGAGGTTAGGAATTTAAATTTCCCTAAGAAACCGAGTCATAGGCAAGAGGACCTAAAGATGAAAAACAGGTAATGAATGTGAAAGACATGATCATGTGAAAGGTAGAGGATAACCAGCAGGTGGAATTAGCCATGAACATTTGGCTCTCTTCCTTCTCCACAGGCAATTGCATGCACACAGTAACATTTGGCAAGCCCAAATGCTGATGCTAAATGACATACCAGATGTTCCTGGCAGCCTATGAACAGTCTCTTCATCCCTTACGGCCAACACAGAAGGCAGTTCTCCTTGTGCAGGTTTGCAGGCAATGGTACCTAACTGGTACGTTGAGAGGGTTCATGGCTTTTCCTCCATAAAGACAAAGTTCCTTCCCTCTGATATCCAATGCCCAAAGTGTTATTCACCAATGTGTGTGATATTCACTGTGGGTCTCAATCTGCATTGCTCACAAGTGAATGTCATGTTTAAACACAGCCAACAAGCTTACCACAGGGACAACTAAGCTTTGAGTAACATAGAGTTATTCTGCCAACATCTAGATAAACTCAGTTTGTTTTATCCAGTTTTGTGTGAAAAAAAGGTATCAAACAGCCAGCTTTGCATGATGTTTGTAAAACCAGCATTATCAAGCCTGTGTTTGCCCCAAAGCTTCTGAAGGCAATCAGGAACACACATACAATGTTTTGAGACAAGGAGTTATGCAAGTGCATAGTATGCAAGAAACTACCAGGAGGGAATGAGGGTCTCCAGGCTGTTTTTCCATAACACAATTTCTTATTTGTAACAATAACATAAGCCTCTCTGATTCAGCATGTTGTTCAAATGCATAGTTTGCTTCTCTTGTTAGATGGAGTAAACCACATACAGTGTCATCTCAAAGCCACAGGACAATAATATGTTTGTCCTAGATTTACCTTAGTAATACTGCATATTTCCTGAGTATTAAATGTGCAGGGGAGAACTGCATATATAACCATATATTGCAACATATCTATACTATGTACTTCATGCTGTTTAGTTTAAAAAAAAAAATCTGCCAATCTCCATTTAGCCCAAAAGGGCAAGAAGAAAAGAAAGAAAAAATGTTCAGTCTATTGTATTTTCAAAGCATTTATCCTTTCAAAACTGAATGTCATGAGTAGGGAATGTTTCCAGCGATCAATACTTGGACAGGAGGAAGATTTCCAGCACTGCTGAGTGGCTTTCACAGCAGCTGTGATCAAGATGGTTTGCAGGGTTTGTTGTTGTGTTTTTAAATTTTATTTCCTTGCTCTGTAGAACTCATTTATTTAGATATTAATATAGACCTGATGTTCATCTTGTCTTTGTAATATATTTGCACAGAATGAGTTTTTCTCCCAATAAAATGAACAGTGCATGAGAATGCATAAAGGGATATCCTGACTGTTATTGGTTTCCTTCTATTTAACAAAAAAGGTAAGAATAAGGAAGAGTTTGCCTGGGAATGACTCTCAGCTAACTCATACCAAAAGGACTATTCACCAACCCTCACAATTTGGAAAAGAGGTTCAGATGGCCAACAAATACAGGGTGCATCCCAGGCACCTGGGAAGACAGTGTTGTGCCCTGAGGTGCCTGCTGCTGCTCAGCAGGGATGAGTCCAGCCCCTGGCTTGCAGGTGGCTGAAGCATCAGGGGCAGCTCCAGGCTGTGACAACTGTCAGGGGCTGCTGAGGCCAGTGGCATGATCTGGCCACCCCATGGAAGGCCTGACATCCCTCCATGGTGGCTGAGGACATAGTTGCCTCTTCACTGTGTACTTAGGCTGGCCTGGAGGTGCAGCTGATGCATTTCTCAGCCAAGTTTCAGCATCTCAGAGGTAGGTACTGTGAGTATAAAATGAACTTATTGGCAAGTCTTCTAGAAAGATACAGAGTGGCTTCCTGCTTGCTCCTCTTGATCTGACCATACTGCTGTTGTTCTGATGAGATTTCCACACTGATGCTTCGTTTATGCTGAATACAAACAGTGGCACACAATGTGTGGTCCAGGGAGATCTGAGCAAGTGAGCACTGAACCAAATCTGGGACGGATTAGGGCCTGTTATGGGATGTACATTGATGTTACATTTGTGTTGCAGTGCTGTAACATTTGAATCATGATGTTGTGATATGCAAGATAAAGGCTGGGGGGCCCCTTTATAGTAAGATCTTTATGACTCTGGCGCTGCACAGTGAAAAGCTGCAGAGATGAGAGGGAACTGTGAGAGGCAAAGAAAAGCCATTAAATGAAAGCCATTAGACTGGTGTTTAACATGAAAGACTCATCAGATTGTGTCACGTATTTGTAAGGGAATTAGAGATGGGCTTGAACCACAACTACCAGTTTCAAATACCTTCACTCAGAGCAATATGGAGCCAGATTTATTGCTTAAACACAGTTCTGCTCAGTCTCTTTCCTCTTTTTCCTGTGTTTTTGCCTTGTAGAAAGCTCACACTCTCTGAATAGCAGCGAGGGAATTGGGTCTTGTCACAAAGGGCTGCAAATTCCCCTTTGGCTGTTGAGCAGAGGTTTGCTGAAGAGCAGACCATGGTCCTGAGGACAACCAGGGAATGGTTCTTAATGCTGCAGTGGAGGCAAGAAAGGGTGAGCTGAGGTCGTTCACCTCTTACTACAAGACTCATCAGCTGCAGACATAGGTTTAAACACTTGCTGATGCCTGCTGTGCCACTGTCTGGATGCAAAAACTGGCACCATCTTGGGTGATCCAGAAGGATGTGGGCTTTGCTCGAGCTGTCCTTGTGTGAGCTGAGGGCAGATCCTTGTGTATCGCTGGACCTATCTTGGTAAAAACTAGGTATGAAAAATGTGCAGTAAATCTGCGATTAGAAGCCCAAATCCACAAATGTAATCATTTGCCAAAATTCAACAGTCATTTAGAATTCGTATTTTAGGAAAAGCTACAATGAGAAAGAGTTAATTTGGAATGTTTACTGTACTGGACTGTAATTATTTTTGATTTTAATTTCTAACAGCTGTTGTTTTCCTTGAGCATATTCCACCACTTATTCCCGTGGTGGGATCGAAATCATGTGGGGTTGATTTTTTATGATGACCGTTCCTCAGTGGCTGCAGCTGCATTGCAGTGCTGTACATTAACACAGTAGTGGCAGCACCGTAGTCATCAGTGATCCCTGCGTGACACACATTTGTTTTAAAGCAAAAGGGCAAAGTCCAGAAGACTTTTGTATGTCTCCGAGTGAACTGCTGATAACCAATCCAACAACACTATTATTTTTACTTCGGCTGCATTTAGAGACCAAGTCAGGGGTCAGGTCAGAGTGTACTAATCAGGATACAGATACAGAACAAAGACAGCCCTACCTCTTGGCAGTTTGCACTCCAGAGGCCATGTCCTGGGTGAGCTGGAATAGCTCTGTAGGGACATGGATTTCAGCAAAATGGTGCTGATTTGCTGTAGCTGAAGGTCTGGATGCTGGAAACCAGACATGTCAGGTAGATAAAGCACACAGGCACACACAATGGAGCAGACATGGGAGGATGAGACAGCAGTGCTGAACAGAATGACACACCATCCAGCTCACTGTTCATTTGTCCAGCACCAAGTAGTGTTGAATGGGTCATTGCTTTTCCTGATGAAGTGAAATGACCCTATCTCGTATGCAGGTATGTGTGGAGGAGTCTCATCCTGAGGAGACTCAGCAGGGATCTTCTAATCCTCCATTGTGCACTCTCTGGGGATATCATCTGTGCGAGCTCAAAGTGGCCAAGTAGGATGTACATAAAATGCTACCAGTCTGAAGTGTTTGGGTTTAGCAATGTTTCCCATTTCTTTGAACAGATGTAAATAACTGTGTAACATGCAGGGTAAAGAAGAGCTAGCTTCACATGGGGTGCTTTGTCTTCTTTGCTGTATATGGTTTGGCTTCTCTGGCTTCCGATCCCCTTCTTTCACAGCATCCATCAATATCTGAAATGAAATCACTTCTTTTGAAAGCATTCATAAAAAATATACATCCTTGCTATGTGTAGTACTCAGCCAACTCCCTAGCAAGGAAGGATTGCCTGATCCTTCACACAAGCACTGTGTGTCTTCTGGGTGCCCTGCTACCCTGTCAAGTTCTCCTCTGACCATCCCTGCCTCGCCCTGTATTTGCACTGAGTACCTTCACCCTTTGCTAACAAAGACCCCACAGCATTCTATTACTTCTCTCCCACTGTCCTCTGTCATTCCATTGCAGCACCTTAATGCTTCCCACTGCATTTATATTCCTCTTGGCTATTATCACCTCTTCTGTTCTCTCTCCATTTGAGTCAGTGTTTCTCTGAACTATTTGATGCTTTTCTCTCTACCTTCCGCTCACTTTTGCCCTGCTTTCCTCCTCTCCTCATCTTACATGAAACGTTTCCTGATTCATTGCTTCATGTTCCCTATTGTGCTCCATCCCGTGACTCACTGCACAGGAAAGCTCAGTTGTTTGCTTGGGATGGAGGGCAGAGACTGAGGTCTGGGCGGGTAGGAGAGGTTCCTGCAGGTTTAGAGGGAGACAAGATCCATGTTCAGTTTCAAATCTTACCAGCTGATGCTCTTGAAAGCAGTTTATTGCTCCTGTTAGTTTTCTATTCCTGGTCTTCTCCCAGGAGTGGAATCATCCTGCCCCTTACCCCTCTGGGAAGAGGCATCCAGCATGGTACAATTGACAGAGAAGGCACAGGCTTAGCTTTCTCTTTTCAATGTCCTGTCTGTCCTCATCTGTAAAATACCTTCAGATGGGAATTTTCCCATCCCTGTAGCTATTCAACAGTGTTGACTGTGGTGGTCGCAGGGAGGAAGGGAGAGACTTTAATTTCATTTTTTTATGGTCAGTTATAATGATGATGGTAGTCAAAAGTCCACGTATAAATCCCTGATTTCTCCAGTCAGGATTGATCTAAAAGAAAAAACTTTGCCCCAGACCCAGCAACATGGGAATTTGAAAGTGGGCTTATGCAGCTCTGACCAGATTCTTCCTTATATCTGCTCCTGCAGACACTTGGGAAAGCTATTGCTCTTTTTCCAGGGAAGATGGAGGACAAATGTTTGAAGATGGCACAGAGCTGTTCACTCAAGCCATTAATAAGTAGCAGTTTGACTGTGCCTGGTAAGAGTAGCTTTTATATGTGCTGGGAACCGTAGCCCTGAGCAGCACCTCAGGGCGTAGTTCTCTACTCTCTGCATCCTGCAGGAGAGGGATGACTGACTTTCCTGAATTCAGCCCGTTCTGGTGGCTTCAAGGTTGCAGAGTTCCCACACACCTTGCAACTTCTTCCCTGGAGAGGAAGGGGTGCCTTGGATAGAGCAGGGAGAAAATTAAGAACTTTAAAAATAAAAAGTTGTTACGACTTTATTCAGAAGCATGGAGGGAGGGGAAACGTGTTTCCATGCATTGCCCAACTTCCCGATTTGGGCAGTTCCTTTTGGTGAGCCCTGGGCGGATGTAAATTTGCAGCATTTTGTGTGTCAGCAGCCCACGGCTCTCTCCCCTCCATGACCTCTTCCTCCTCCATACCATACACTGAGCCATGGGGACAGCAGGAGCTGGAGATTGGGCTGCCCTGGGACTTCTCCAATTCATAAAAATGTACTGCTGCTGCCTGGACAAAGGAGGGGAGGAAGGTAGGGGAATCCCCTGGACTCAGGAAGTTCCCCCTCCTGCTCCTGTGGCAGAAGTTGTCTTGTTTTGTTCACAGCTCTGAGCTGTTCACTGGGTACAGCAAGACCAGACGTGAGATCCCAAATGCTCAGAGAAAAACTCTGCCTTCTTGCCCTGGTAGTGAAACCTCCATTATTTGTGTTGCATTTGAGGCAGCCATCACAGGTGGTCCTGGCCACATGTTGCTCAATGATGTGAAAAGGAGTTTGTTCCTACCCAGAGGAATTTATGACAGAAAGATCAGAGGTTGTATTCTATGGAGAGGTGGTACTGAAAAGAGCAGAGACAGAAGTAGTGAACTCCTTGCAGTCACATTTCGAGGTCAGCTCCTTGGATGCTGTCTTAACCTAAGAGGTGCCCATGAAACAACAGGGTGTGGGAAGGATATGGGGACAAGGCTGGGATATGGTTTATCAGAAGTAGAACTGCGAAAGAAACTGTCTTTCTTGCTTCAAGTGTGTAAAATTCAACTATCAAGGAAAAAACTCCTGGAGGCACCCCCATCTTCTCCCCAGTTCTCCCTGCCTTCCCCCTGCCGAAAAAAAAAAAAAAAAAAGATACTTGCCTTGTACAGGAGCAAAAAGTAACCTTCAGCTGGCCCAGCAGGCTGAGTGTGACCCCAGACTTTCTGCACCTACTGAGCACCACCACTGGTAGCTGCAAGGTGTACTATAAACACTGTCCATCAATGCCTTGAAGACACTGGTTTTCACATGTAGTGTTTCATGTAGTTTGAAATTTTTAAATTTCTCTAACTTGAAATTGTGCATGTGCAAGGGTAGAAGGTAAGGCAAGGATGAAAAGCTGGGAGAGGTAAAGGAATATTTTTCTGGGAAAAGAGCAGTGCCATGTCCTATGGGTAACCATTGCAAGCTACCATTAGCCTTGGCTAGAGCATGTGAATAGTAGGAGATTCCAAGTGTCTGTTTTAAATGGACCATTCAGAAATGGAGTCAACAACCTCAGAAACTATCCCAGACCCACCTTGGGACATGGAAGTATAAATCCATCTGTTTTTCAGATGTAGAAACAGTGATGTTCACAACAAGGTAATCAGTTTACTTTCCCAGTAGAGCTGTGCCTTGTTCTGCAAAACTTCCCTCTGTTGTTTCTATAGCACAAAGAAAACAGACCCAGTACCACAGGGCACAGGGAGTGTTAGAACATCATCCACAAGGCACAACCAGTCCCACTGCTCCTGAATAGGATGCAGCCTCTTCAAAATGTGGCATTGCACCACAGCAGGGCATCATCTCTCACAGCTGCAAAGCCCAACTAGAACACAAACTCACAAGGGAGGTCTCTGCAGAAGTGGGAGTGAACCCAGTAGCTCTGAGGCGGGATCAAACAGCTAAATTTGCTCTCTTGCTGAGTAGAGAAGCACTGAAAAGAGCTGCACATCTTTTTCTGCTGATTGGGTAGGAGGACTGGGAAGGGAACAAAAAGTTTTCCTGGAGAAGTAAAACTGGATCATCCCAAGCTGCTTATTATACTCTGGAATTTGGTATCATTTGATCCCTCACTTGACTTAAACATCCACTCTTTGATAGTATGATCATTCTTCAGGCAAAGCAATGGTATTCATTTTAGGGATTTTTTTGGGTGGTGGTGGGGGGTTTTTTTTTGTTTGTTTTGTTTTGTTTTAATCAGTCTGTCAGACTGATGTGCAGATTAAATACAGATGCTTGCATGGTTTTCTGTGCAACTTTTAGAGTAGAAAAAATATTATATTTACTGTACTTTCTTCTTTTGAGGGAGTTGACACTCCCAGTTTATTTGAAATTCAACAGTATGAGGCTCTCTGTGAGCGTGCTTGATACTCAGAACAGGAGTGATTGCTAAATCACAGCAGCCAGACAGAAGCTGGGCACCAACAGATGCTACTTCAGTCTGTCCAGTGCACTCTGCCAAGCACTAAGCTTTCCTGTCATGGTAGTTCTGTGTCCTTCCTGAGCTGAGACCCACGCTCATGTCCATAAATACACAGCAATGTGCCTGACAAGTGCCTGCGGGAAGCTGTCGTCACCAAGTCTCACTTACCAGTGAGTTCTCAGTAGTCTCAGCAAGCACAGCCACATTCTGGAGATGAAAGGCTGGTGCATGATGCACTGCAAATGATGGGCTCTGCAAATGGTGCTTTCCTAGTTGAAGCACACAAATGGGAAGGTAATGTGCCTTGATGGGCAGGATGGGAAATCTTTATTTCATCTTCCAAATTGATTTGCTCTGTGACTGCATTTTTTGTGCTTTGGTTCCTACCACCAAAACTCAAGCTAATCCACATGTGCCATGTTGCTGACTCCTATGATGCTCTTGCACTGCTCTCCAGTCCCTTGGCCACCCCAGTGAGGGTGGCTGCAGGCAGGATCCCTGGTGATAAGAAGTTTCCTCACTTGGCATATTCTACCCTGGGCTCTCTTTCATCACCAAGGAAGCCCAAGACCTCACTCTTCCATCATCAGTAAGAGCTGTGTGAGCTGCTTTAGGTTGGGCAACGTGGAGTTGCAGCCCAGCTGATCCTTTGGCTACAATTTGGTTCCCTCTGACCTCCTCCACTGCATGATGGTCCTGCAGGCCTCACAAGACATTGCAAGTTATTTCCAACCCCTGACTGACCCACTCTGCTTTACACTTCAGTGTAAATCCCCAGACAACAAATAGCTGATGTGTCCAAGGAAGAAAGAGACAGCAACATTTATGTGCTCTGAGCAGCTATAGAAGTACTGTGCCATTACAGGATCAAGTATCTTCATAAGAAGGCAGACTTGGCTTTCCATCATTGTTTAGAGGTTCTTTCAGGTTAGCATACCAGCCTCTGGGGAAACGCTTTAGCCTCATGTTCTGTGTACTAGAGGTGTTCTCAACAGGGTACTTGCTGCCACACAGCAGACCTTTATCCAGACATTCTGCAGTGGCATTTAATATCCACACATTTCAATATCTAGTTTGCTGGCTAGGTACTTAATCTCAAACTAAGGACACATGCAGTCAAATACAGAAGATAAAGGATCTCATAAAGTAAGAAACAGCAATCCTGCTACAGTGGTAGGGAATTTTGAACAGTCCCTTTCCTGTCAATAGATGGATCCTCGGTACTGTTTATGACTACAGGAGAGTCCTGCTCACCAGATGTCACTCTTACCTGTCATGTCCCCATTCCCAGATCCTCTGTGGGGTCAGGAGACAACAATCCCCTTATAATCTCTTCAATAAAAGTATTGTTCATTGAGAAGGTGGTGAAACTGGGCTTAGTATGTACATGGAACCATGAAGTAGTCACCATTTCACAGTTTAGTCCCTACTGTATGACTGAGTATAGGGAAAAAAACAGTCTGGGAGGCAGATGCTTTTAAGGAGCAACATCTGCCTTATAAATCTATAAAAGGCACCCAAATGTCCTTGGAAAATGTTCCCACTGCTCCTTAATCAGAACGTATTCTTTTTGAAGCCATCTGGGACAGGCATGTTGTCCATTTCAACTTAGCCAAAGCAGAATTGTCATCACTGTGGTTCAGTATGTTCCCTCTTCAGTGGCTTGTTTTGTACACGGTGAAGAGGATGAATTAAAAAGTTGATAAAAAATTTTAAGCAGTTCTGTCTAAATTCTGTAGAAGGAGATTATGTGGCAGAATAAAATAATTGTCAAAGTATCCTTGACTTTTAAGTGATGCTGCTTTGCTTATAGATTAACATGTATTGAAACCCTGTTCTACTCCTGCATGATTTTTTATCTTTGTGTCAATGCACTGTTTATACTTGAGGGTTTGGGATTTTTACACAATGAGCATAATTCTTCCACTCCAGAAGTTTATAATATGCTAAAGAATTGTAATCAGAAGAAGAAGAAATTATATCCCTGCATAAATATTCAATTCTGTTCATGGAAAAATGTGATACTCAGTCACCATGTCTTTGTGCTTTCTGCTGCGTGGGACAGGCTGGGCTTTGGCCTGGCTCAACAGTGCTCTTAGTGATGCTTAAAGGCCTTATTTCTTTCCCTTTTCTTCTTCCAGACCTGGCTAACAGAGTAGCAAGTTTGGATCTCAGCCCCTCCAATAGCAACATTAGAGTGGAAGCAAACCTGCGCTGGTTGAGGTTGGTCCTTGCACAGGTCCTTGTAGGAGATGCATTATCTCTTTTATGACCTTTGCCCACTGTCAGAAACACTTGAAGAAGACCTAGTGCATTGGGTCTGATGTCATTAGAATGAGGTATTAGAATTGTCCAAGACCAGGAAATTTCTACTTAGTCTTATGCCAGGAACTGCTTGCTTAGTAATACAGGGCTCTTTCAAAGGCTGAGGGGGGACTTTCCAGTTCATAAGCAGTTTCTTCTGTCATTCTAAAATCAATATATCTGAGTGACATGTCTGGGTACAGCCTGAATGAATACTCAGTTATGTCTCCCATGTGTGCCCTAGCCTGCCTGGGCGGTCAACAAGCAGTCCGTGTAAGGGAGAGTCCAGGGAAGGATGTTGTCTCATATACAGTGAAAAGAGACCCTCTGTTATAACCCCAAAGGTCAGCTAGTTAGAGATTTCAAACAATGGGACATTTCTTAAGTAAAACAAAATCTGAGAAAACCAAGCACAATGAGAAGTTTTCATCCAGTTACACCATCAACAAAAGCAGAAAAACAACCATGGAGACATAATCATAGAATCACAGAATCATAGAATACCAGGTTGGAAGGGACCTCAAGGATCATCTAGTCCAACCTTTTAAGGTAAACTATATATATATTTTAAACTAGTTTAAATGAAATAAAAATGCTGAAAGAGCACCTTCTAGTGCAGTCTTGTGTCTTTACCACAGCCCTGCTCTTCTCTCCACAGCACCATTGTGTTAGTGTCTCACCAGATGCAATCCTTCAAAAACTGTTTGAAGGTTTCTTCCAGGATATCCCAACATCCATCCCACACTTGGATGAGCAGCCACAATCACCATCTTCCTTCCAAAACCAGGAATCAATTCCCTCTTAGAAAACAGAAATTGAGCATAAGTGACATGGTCTCCCAGGACCACATACTTTCCTTTCAGAGAGACTTTATTCTCATGTATCATTGAATTATTACTGTTGTGGAAGAACATTTAGAGGCAAGAAAAAAGAGTGTGGCAAGTGTCAGGCAGATGTACACAGTGATAAGTTGTCTATCCTGGAGTATTTATAATTGAAGTAGACAAATAACATACAAAGGGCAGAGAGAAATGTGAAGCAGGCAGTCTAATACATAAACACATGTAGCTGTAGGAGGTCTGGCCCAAAGACATGTTTCTTATCCTATGAGAGATCTCAGGAGTTGGTGTTTCCTAACCAAGGTAAATGAAAACATGAAGCTGAACATTTGTGAGCAAGCAAAGATGGGAAAAAATAACCAACATCATTTGGGACCAATAGTTTCCTTACAAAGTTTGACAATATTTTATTTTAATCAACCTTTTTCCTTTCTGTAAATTTACCAGAATACTAAACTCCAGATTTGTCACTTAAAGTATACCAATTTGAAAAAAAATTTCTTCTCAAAAATTTTGGTTTAGGGTATTTGCCAGAAACTGTGTTATTCTGTGAACAGCACCTGACAAGCTCTGTTTGTTCTGATAACAAATGTTTTGTCAAAAGACTACTAAGCAGCTTTGTTGTTTTCAAGGCTTTTCTTCTCTGCAAACATTAACTAAATGATACTACTTCTCTGAGCTTTAATATTCTGTGCAGCCATCCCAGGAAGAGATTTGAGGGAGCAGAGTTCAGTATAGATATTGGAGTCTGGTCCAGTGTAAAGCTTAAAAGAACAGAACTGACTTTAGTCAGAAAGGGCAGATTGAAATCCAGTTCTCTTCCACACCCTGTGTTACCTGCCCTTTCTATGTCTTTCCTCCAAAACTAAAGGGCAATTGTCAATTCCATGGGATCCTGCTCCACCACTGGGGATGTCGGGTGCTCTCATCCCATGATAGCAATGAAATGGTGATACTTTCATTTTGAAGAGCTTCTTGTTTTGGAGGTAAAGAACAACCACCCATTTGAGAATTGGTTATTTCTTGTCCTGCAGGGAAGACCATCTTTTCCATTAATGATTCCAAATCAGCTATATGTAGTCACAGATCTGTCTGAGATATCTGTTTATTGTATTTTCA
>JANIJG010002150.1:127881-140168 GCA_024611175.1 Megaceryle torquata | reverse complement strand
AAAGAAAAGAAAAGAAAAGAAAAGAAAAGAAAAGAAAAGAAAAGAAAAGAAAAGAAAAGAAAAAAGAAAAGAGAAAATAAGTAAAGGGAGAAAAGAAGGAAGAAAGAAAAGAGAAAAGAAAATAATAAAAAAGATATGAAACAACCCCTGTCCTGCACAAATGCATTGCTGGGTGCAAGCAGCTGAATGTTAGTCAAGCTTTGACTTCACAAAGAGAGACTGGTTGTAAACAAAACCGAGAGAGCTAAGACCAAGCCTTCTAACGAAGGCTATTGAAGTTTGTGCTCCCTGTAAGTTGAAAGCCGCAAATGCTGAAAGAGCCATCTGTATTAAACCATGGCTGGGATCATGTTCATTAGCTGGTTGGCTGTAAATATAGCCTCCCCCCAACACAAAAGGTAATGCATGTCAGCTCAAACCATCACCAGCAGGTTTGTGTAAATATTTACTGGGCTGTTCAGACTGCTGTAATTTGAGGCTGTTGATGTCTCACAAACAAGTTAGAAAATGAGCTGGCAAGTTCCTGAAAACAGTGTCAAAAGACAGCTCTGGTACAGTAGAGAGAATGTGAGCTTTGTGCTGTTTTTTCTGAGGGCTGCAGGGCTTCCCAAGTGCTCCAGCCTGGCTAAATTTTGGCCTTCTTACAGCCAAAATTCAGATGTAAAGGTTTATAACCTTTTAGGCTTTTTTTTTTTTTCTTCTTTTCTTCAGTCTCTAGGAGAATGTTTCTTGGGAGTTTTGGATATTGGGATGAAGACAAGAATTTTGCTTAGGTTTCTTTTTAACTTTTTATTCCTTCTTTCATAAAAATACATCAGGGCATAAAGCCAACCGTAAGAGGGCTGTGGGATCACAGGTGGTTCACCCACATGAGTGAAACTGCCAGCCCTATCTCATGGAGAGACATCAAGGAGAGACATCTCCACATAGCTGAACAAGCACTGCATTGCTCTTTTGGATTTAGGATACCAGCACCAGGTATCCAAGTCTATTGGAAAGCTCAGAGTAAAATTCCTGAATATGGTGCATGATGTCTCCGCTAGTCCCAAGGTTGGGACAGCAGAGACCCACAGCCTCTGTCTCCTCCAGCAGGCTGGGACAGGGCACAGATTGAAGGTCTGACTTTATGGCTTCCCTCACACTTTCTAGTCTGTGTAAGCTACCAGTCTCCCAAGAATGATACCCAATAAAGGCTAGTTTGGATGTGGTCACCCATCCAAAGTGGGGAGTGGGATAGGGGTCAGGAATTTCAACATTTCAGCCATGGAGATGTGCCTTTGAGCTAGAGAACAGTGCCTGGTCTATTTTACACTGCAGAGTGGATGTAGCTACAGCAAACACCTTTCTCCAGTCTCTTGGGATGGAAGAAATCCCCTATTCATAAAAAAAGAGACAAATTCAGGAAAGAACTTGAACTTCCTTCTTCTACTCTTATGGTGTATGTGATGCCTGGGTGTAATTTGAAAGAGCTGCACAGAGAGAATTGTCTGAGCAGCCATTTTTTTGGGCACTTCCATTATTGAAGGACGCTGATCCACAGAGTCTTTTTTTTTTTTTGTCCTGTCAATGAAGACAGCAGGGATGGTTTAGGGACCAGAGGTAATCTGTTATTCCAGGGAACAGTACACAGAGAAGCACTCCTTGGGATCAAAGGACTGGGAAAGTCAGTGCATTCAGCGTGTGCTTGTAGCCCAGCTCAGTCTGGGAAGCACAGACTGGGAAATGACACATTTATCTCTTGCATGGACAGTGCCATTGCCTAAATGGGCTGCAGGCATGCTGATGAGGATGGGGTTTTGTTAGCTGTGATCTTTTGTCCTCACTGCTAGAAATCAGCCCTATCAAAAAGAACACATGGCATCCAAGTGGCATTTACTGCCTTTAAACCACCTGGAGATTGGAATCCCTGACTGTTTCAAAACTGTTGAGGCAGGTTTTACAGAAATGCTGCTGCCCTCTTTGAAGACACAGGCATGTGCAGCAATGTGAGGTGTGTGTGTCTGGTGCATAGCGCACCCTCATCTCCTGTCTGAGACATGGCTGGCTATGTGTGGCTACCACAGGGCACCCATAAGAGTTGTCTCCATCTGGCTGGGATGCTGCTGTACATTCCCTTGGCTCCAGGGGCAGAGGAAAAGTGTGACTGGCTGAGAGCTACTGCGCCCCTCCATCCCCAGCTGCACTCAGCCCAGCTCAGGGGGTCATCAACACTGGTTCTGGGCATGTGGCAAGAAACAACTGAGCAACAAAATGACTGCAGCTTCATAATAAATTGTTCTCTACCCCCCCCGCCCCCCTCCCCCCGAACAATTATGTGTTGACTGCTGCAGGGCAATCATTTCAGCTCTTCAGAGCAAGTCAGTGAGATTTCATTTCCAACAGTGGAGTGCCCCTGACTTACACAACCTTGTGGTTTAGTCTAGGAGGCTTCACATGATAGACCTTGGTGTCTGATCCTGTGATCTCAGTGTCTTATAATGTGACTTGTGAACTAAAAGCAGGTCTCTGAGAAGCCAGCTGTGTAACACCCAGATTGTGAGTCATTTCATTTGTTTGGTGACTGGGGACAAGTTCTGCATGCTCTACAAATAATTTAGTATTTCAGGTAATTTCCACCTGAGATAGGGCTATGTCATTCAGAAATCCCAGCTCTGCCAACTGTGAAACAGCAGGTGCCCACTCCTAGCCCTCAGTGATTGTCTGTCCTGTTCAGTGAGGAAGGCACACAAAATGTACCCCAGACTTTCAGTGCTCAGTGTGGATTTGGGATAGTAAACCTTTTTTTTTTTTTTTTTTTTATTAATTAGCAAAAGCAGACATCTCAAGGTTCTCCTTACCAGAAATCTTCCTCCTCACAGAGTTAAACAAAGTTGTTAGAACCAGCAGTCTCTGTTCTTTGATTACTACAGGAAATGAATAATGCAGATGGTACCAGGGGCAAGAGACTCTAGAGGAAGTCCTGTGGAGGAAACATAAAATCCCATCTGCACTACAGCACTGTGTGGGTATTTATTGCACCACTCTCCCATCAGAGAGCATTTATGTAATGGTAAGAACTAGTTTACCACAATAGGTTATATTTCAGGCACCCCTGACACCAGTGTCTTAACTGGCCTGAAGGCAGAAGATCACTTTGCTTAAAGGGCTGTTTTGGATGGGCTGGACTGGAGCACGAATTTTGCTCTCTGTGTCAGTTGTCTTGGGATTTCTCTGTGGTGGATCATAATTACCATCCTTGAATTTTGATACTAACAGAATTAAAAGTATTCCAGTGAAATATTATTTCCTCCTTCTAGATTACACCATTACACCCAAATCTGCAGCAAAACTGGCAAGAGTCACCAGGATACCTGTCTATAGTGTGCATTGGTCATCAGAGCAGAAAGCCTCTCCTGGGAAAGGATTCGTCTGTGGGTGCTTCATCTTACAGAGCCGGAGACTGGAGTCCTCTCATTTTCATGATACAGCATGATGATGTCTCTCTTTTCTAGACTTTAAGTCTTTCCACAGCCTCTGAAATTTTCTTTTTCTCTAGGATGCCAGTCCCAGCAAGGAGGTTGATTTGACTGCCATTTGACTTCTATAGTCATCCATTCCAGCCGCACAGCTTCTTTTAAAGTCACAACTCATCTGAAATATTTGTTAACATGGTGGCATCTTCAGTCAGCCAGCTACCATTTACCTTCATTCCTTATTCCAAATGAAAGTTCCCTTGCTTTGCATTTTTATTCAGGGGATTGGAGACGTTGCTTATATACCTGGTTTTTAGAGATATTTTCTGTCTCACCTATCTCCAGTTCTTACATTCATCAATGTGTTCCAAGGACAGGGTACAAAGGCACTGTTCTGAAGTATACCTCACATGGCAGAAAACTGGAACCACAATGTGAATAGTGGTCTTTTCTGACTTCTCCAAAGTAATTGATGCTATTTATCAGCTGTTATGCTCCAGTTCAGAAGCAAGAACAAGGAGGTGGGTGCACTGTCATCTGAAGGAAGCACAAATGCTTGGAGTGGATTTTAAAAACACTGAAGAAAACATGAAACAAATCAGAGGTGTACCAAATGACTCATTTAGTCCATCTTCCTGCCCATGCAGGCTCAGTATTTGATTTCACCTTCTTCTGTGTTATATTAAAAACACTTCAAAGTGCTAAAAAGCATGTTTCTTCCACCACACTTGCATTCCAACCTCCACCACAAAGCAGTGACAGGTGTCAGTGGAACATCTTGGATGCTCCTGGATGCAGCCACTCTGCTGATGGCTGCCATTCCCCATCAAGGATCAGAACTGGAAAATATAGTGATGGATAAAGGCTGAAAAGAGGCAGATTCATGGGCTCTGCCTGTGAGGCAGGTGGTGTATCTGGGCAGCCATGAAATTGCCAACAAGGAGTGCAGGGAACAAGGCTCATGGTTCACATGGTGTCTACTGGGTGGAGGGCCTGAAAAAGGTGGAGATGTTTGGATGCTCTTCATGCCTGCCAAGGGCAGAGGTCAGGATTTGACACTCTGAGCTTGTGTGTTGTGCCTCAGCTCCATAGATTGCAAGAGTTACTGAGCAACAGGGGCCTTATACACAGATGACATGGAGAGTCAGGTTTGCTTTGCCCAGGAAAGCATTTGTTTTATTCTTAGAAGCTAGGTTGCCATGCAATAATAAATATTGGAAAACAGAGCATCTCATGAAGATGTCTTACTTATGGAATAGACTGGCCAGAGAGGTGGTAGAAGCCCCATCCCTGGAACCATTCAAGGTCAGGTTGGAGAGGGGTCTGAGAAAACCTGCTCTAGTTAAAGATGTCTCTGCTCATTGAAGGGGGATTGGACTAGATAACCTTTAAAGATCCTTCCAATCTAGACCATTCTGTGATTCTGTGATTAAAACCCAGACCAGGATACCATTAGGGTGGGTCATAATAAAACATTTTCACTGAGGACAGTCACGTTCTGGGTTGATTTACCTAGCAAAGCAGAAGTATTACTGCTTCATGATCAAAAAAGGATTCTCCTCTGAGAAAGACTCAATTAAAATAATATCTTGAGACTTCCTGGATTGCAAATCTTACATAAACAGCAGCCATGTGCTTTTAGCTTATAAGACAAAGGAATGTACTTTTCCTTGCACAAGTAGCCTGCACTCTGTGTCTGTAGCCTTTAGATGCTGTCTAACACAGATAGTAAAGAGCAGGTTACTGAAAGGATACTTTCTGTGCCCATAATCCCCCACCCCATGAGGTGGAGCAGAAGATGGGATGTTTGCCTCCTCACACAGCACAACCACCAGGGTTGGAGCCCTCATTCCTACCCCCATTCCCACACAGGGCAGCAGGTGCACTGAGCTCATGACCTCACGCTGCTGTTTCTGAGGGCATGCAGCCTGCAGTGGTGGGAGCAACATACCAACTGTGGGCATCTGCTGTGATATACAGATGACAAGCAAGTCCTGGCCTGACTTCCATGAGGTCTAGGAACTAGAAGAAAATGCAGTTTTACTTCTCAAAAGCACAGAAATGACACACAGAGAACTATTTCAGAAAATATGGAAGGATATCATATAATTTGCAGAGTCAACCTTTCCTGACCTGAACTTTGCCTGTAGCAGTAATTAGCATCTGTGCAAAGTGAATGTGAGATGCTACCAAGCCAGAAGAGCTGTGCTTCTAGTTGTAGGTTCTTCTATACATTATTATACATGGTGCAGAATGCAAATGCATCAAGCAGAAAAGATTTCCATTTCAAATAGGAAAACACTTTGCTGTTGTCAAGCTAACAGGAAGGCAAGTTGGAAACTACTAGATCATTTCAGTGACAGGGGTACAGAATAGGCCCCTCACACTGATGGTGGTATAAATAAAGTTGCTTTTCCAGCAAATTGGCACCTGGAGGATGCTTTCCCAGATAGCACTTTTGACTGTGTTGTGGAATCGGACTGGAATGGTTGTAAAATGCATATGATTTAACTCTCAAATGCCAACCTTATGTTTGTTTGCTCTAGATATTTTCTGGCACAGAAGAAGTGAGGAGCTTAAAAGCAAGAATGTATGGGAAACTGAGGGAAAAACAGTGGTAGTCTTTGAATAATTTGAGCTCCACACTGCAAACTGATCAGGAAACCAATCCAAATGCAAACAGCACCCACATGTGAGCTTTCAGTGACCAGTGCTCTGGGTTGCTTCAGTTGAAAGCACCACTGTACCTAGACCACAGGTCAAAAATCAGAGTTTCCTCTGAAAAAGTACATTGTCCCATTACAGAACTGAAAGCAAATGCACTGAAATTTCCCGTCATGCAAAATTCTAGGGAAAAAAATAATGTTAAAAAGTTCTGATAACAACATTTAGAAAATGTAGAAACAAAACTCCAACTGGAAGGTCTATGAATGTTCTAGCCTCTTGGTCACCTGTGATTTCCAGATGCCTTTGAATTGATCAGAATCAACCAGGGGTCCCTGAGCTTAGTCCCTGAAGTATGATGACATGAATCCTCAAAATCTCCCTGTTTTGCAGAGCATTTAGCTTTCAGGGAAAGAAATTTCCTGCATCAAAGAATCCTCCAAGAGACTTCCCAGCTAGCTCAAATATGGACACCCAGGGAACAGGTGCTATCAGATCCATGGTACAGAGACCAGATTTCAAATCAATTCAGAAATTCTCAGGCCATTTTGCAAGAGACACTCCTAGCAAAGGGAGGGGGGTAATGGGATAATTATTTGAGCTCAGATCCTGGTGTCAGGCAGCTTGTGTGATCACAAAAAGTGTTGGCAAGCTTGCCCTGCATGGATGGATAACCAAACTCATGTCTCAGTTTCTGTTCAATGTCACTCTACAAAACAAGATGGGGAAGTACTAGCAGGGCTGGTTTACCTCTCTCAGCCTTTCCATTACTTCTGCTGGTTATTATGATGTTCAAATCACCCTTTATCTTACAGCACAATCTGTTAAATAAATTCTTTGGTTCCTATCTGATCTGTGCTCACAAGGGAAAATAAAAGCTGCTATGGCCTTTATGAGAAAATAATGCACCTCTGCACTGCACTGAATCGGCTGGATGGTCATAGTGCCTCCAAAGCACAGACTTTCCCTGTTAAGCTTTCCTGGATGATCACTTGGCATTGCTACATGGGTCCGGATGCTGCCTTGTTCAGCTCATTGACAGCCAGGGTCATGCTCATGCTTCCAGACACACTAGTCTCTGTGATGTCCGATGGAGTAGCATTGGCAAAGGCAGGGCTGAGAAGGACATATCATCAGATAGCCACCAGGCACAAGGTTGGGGCTGCAAGGTTACATGCTTGCCTCTCCCACCAGCTCTGCCAGCCAGCTCCACTGCGAAGCATCCAAGCAGTGGGAGATGCTTTCCAGGAAGTGCTGAACTATGCTAAACCCTCTGATATCGACCCCACGCAGAGCAACTTCACTTGGAAGTTTGTACACTGTGCAGGTGGTGGTTGATTGGCTCCCTGTGGTGACCCTGCTGTGCAGTTGGATGGAAGAACATTCCATCTTCTGGAGAATTTGCCAAGCTATTGCAGACTTTACCCATGACCTACCAGATAACATGCAGGAGGATGACGGTGGTACATGCTGCTGTTTGGAGGTGGTACATGCCACTTGTATGCTCAAATTCAGCTAGGACATCAGCATATGCAGTTCTGTGGCAGGCTAATATGGTCCTCCCTATGACTGGGTTTCCAGGAAACCTTTTTCTACTGTTCTGGAGAGAGCGAGAGGTGGTTGAGTCACCCTGTTTTGACAGCCATCTCCCTGGTGGGTGCACAGTGAGGTATGTCCACCATGTGCCATCCTGGGCAGCCAGCCCTGGGCCACCATTGCCCTCTGTTGGTAAAATCCTGAGATCTTCCCTCTTGCTGTCTGCTTTATGTTACCTCAGAGCATGTCCCATTTCTGGGCACTGGCATCAGCTCTTGATAGATCAGTCCTTTCTGTCTGTCCCAAAGTCCAGAGTTGCTGGGCACCCAGGGGAATATAAAAATATTTGCTGATTAAAATCACAGTAAATCTTTCTTTCCAAAATGCTGTACTTTCCTCTCTAGTTTTGGAATCAAGATTCTGACAGTGCCAGATCCTTCCCACTTGTGTTTTCTAAGTGATTTAGGGGGATGTGTTTGTTTGTGTCTTCATCATCAGCCAATAAAAAAAAATCCTTTATGCAGATGTGCATAATTGGCCATAATTTCCTCACTAAGGGAAAGCTATTTTTTATAATCAGAAAGCCTTTCTCTGTCTTACTGGGTCACCTCAGCTTCAGTCCATGAGCTTTTGTTGACAGCATCTCTCAGCTGGGTCATACAAAGAGGAGAAATGAGGAGAGTAAAAATATTGCCTGTCATAGCTGCAAGCTGGAAGAGATCACAGTGAGATAAACCCCCAAATTTCTTTTGTCCAGGTAAAAGCAAAGACTGAATTCAAGAACTCTATGCCAAAAGTAATTTGCATTCTCAGTTTCCACAGCTTCTCACAACTTTTTCTGTCTGTGTCTCTATGCTACATCATGTGATGTATTTGACAAGTAGATTTAAATGAAGGCTACTCAATGTACCCACTGCATACATTCTCCTCTAGCATATGGGACAACCCAATCGCCAAACTATAGACTGACAGCCTACAGGACAGAATATCATGTTAGCTACCATGTTTAATGACAACTGTCAATCTTTGTCTTTTATGATAATGGAAGAGGAAGAATGTTATCAGCAGGTTGAGGGAGGTGATCTTTCCCCTCTCCTCAGCAGTGGTGACACTACAGCTGGAGTGCTGGGCTCAGGTCTGAGCTCTCCAGTATGAGAGATACATGGACATATTAGAGTGTTACCAGTTAAAGTCCACTAAGATGATCATGGATGTGGAGCATCTGACAGATTAAGAAAGGCTGAGAGAGCTGGGACTGTTCAACCTGGAGAACAGAAGGCTCAGGGGGATCTCATCAATATTTATAAATATCTGATGGGTGTAAAGAAGATGGAGACAGACTTTTTTTAGTGGTGCCCAGTGACAAGACCGGAGGCAATGACACAAACTGATCACAGAAGGTCCCATGTGAACATCAGGAAACACTTTTTTACTGTGAGGATGACTGTCACTGGCACTGGCACAGGTTGCCAAGACAAATTGTGGAGTCTCCAGGCTTAGAGATACTCAAAACCTGACTGGACATAGTGCTAGGCAACCTGCCCTAGCTGACTCTGCTTGAGCATGGTTATTGGACAAGGTGATCTCCAGAGGTTACTTCCACATCAACCACTTCAGGAAAGAGACATTACCCAGCATCAGAGCACTCATGCCAGTTTTAACTGAGGTCTCACATGTCTATAAAATCCAACATTTGTGAGAAATATTTCCCCGTATATAGGAGAACAGGTGTCAACTTACTAGAAAATATAAAAGACTTTTAATAGGCTTAGTATGATTGTTACATAAACATCATTGTACTGAATAAAGTCTCTGAAGTTTACCCCTTTTGTGGGGTTTATAGAGGTGTTACTAGGACACAGTTTTTAACCACTTTGCATAAAAGACTTTGAGATAAGGCCAATGTCTTTTACCTCCATATGACTCATCCAAAAAGTCTGTTACATATTTTGATCTGAAATTAGCAAATATCAAGCGTTTATCTAAGATAACAGCTGTCATGTCTGTAGTCACTCCTGTGTAATTTTTGAGTAAATATTGCCATATGTCTGTCTTGTGCTGCAGTACACGAGAAATATGGAAGATCTTGTCCTTTGATGCCAGCTGCTCTGAAACCACAGTATTGTGTACCTTCTTACTGGGAGAGCACTGAAAAGACTAGCTATTAAAATGTGAGTTGAGGTCTCTCAAGTCTGTTCTTGAATGACTGGTAGAATCACAAAGAAAAGGGGTCATTCCAATAGATTTAAATACACATGCATATTTTTTTTTTAATAGGCTAGAGTATCTTTTTGATCAAATATCTAGGCAAACCTGCAAGAAAATGGCTTATGAAGAAGAGACTAGAAATAAAGGTAGGATCTTACAATGCCTTATGGAGACATGAAAATTATTGCACAGATTCCTTTGGAAAACCTGCAAGTGCAGTGATTTTCAGATCGTTCCTGTCTGTCACAAAAAGCTGTTTCCAGACCATAAGTAGGCTGATGCATGCCAGGGATCACTGACTCCAGGTAGCCCTGGCTGCTGGCTCTCATCCATCAGCTTCTGATCTGTCAGCATTTAACAGAGCCCTAGAGGGAGAGCTCCCAGCATAGGCCAAGGGGAGAGAGGAGGATTTCTCACTCTTAGCAGTGCCCCAGGCACTTGAGACAAAACCTAAAACAACCCAAAAGGAGCTTGGGAGCAGGTAGAAAATATATCTGAGAAGACAAGATCTCAGCCCTTACTGTGCTGATGGAGAATGAAGCTTTGTTTTCCTTTCTGCAGCCCTAGTCACTCAGCCATAGCTTCTTGTCCAACTACTCTCTGCACCCTCTCCTTACTAACCTCTATCCATGCTAATCTGCTCACCCCTTCCTACAGTCCTTGGTCCAGCATATACCACCAGGTCCAATTTTTCTCCTGTCTGACTACAAATTAGTCTTCTCCAGGCAGGCTGGGCCCAGTAGTTGAGTTGTTTGGAGCACAGATGGTAGATGATTTCTTTTTTCATTCTCATTTCTAATGCTCAAGCTGCAGCTGGTGCTGAGCTGCACTGCCGGGAAAGGTCTTGCTCTGCCTCCAGCTGAGCTTCCCTGGCTTGAGCTGCTTCAGACGGGGTCTTTGGGGAACATGACTGCTGAGACTGCAGAAATCTCTGTATGGAATTAAACTGCTGCTTTGCTAAGAGGCAACCAACTTTGGGCAGTGCTTTTACGGGGATTACTGATGAACTACTTACCTCTCCATCCCCTGTCTCCAAATCTGAAGTCTCTGACCCAAAGTAGGGGTAGTTAAGAATTTCAAATAAAAAATAGTTTGGGTTTGTTTTGTTTTGTTTGTTGGGTTTTTTTCCTTAACATGAACAAAAAAAATATTCCTAGATACCTAGGATCACAGAAACTAGTAAGTTTGTCTAAAATGTTTTAAGTAGGAAAGTAATTCTTCTGTTCAAGATAAACCAAATGTACAAAACACACTAAATGTTTAGCCCAGATTATTAAATCTAGGCAAAATTAAGGTCAGAAGGAAGCAAGATATAATGTGGTATGCAAAGAATCTGAACAGAGAGTATGAGAGCAATGCATAGTTAGGCAAGAGTTAGGAGTGCCAAGTGCATCTTATACTATTAAGAGGTGCTTTTTATCTGGGTAAAAAATATCAAAGGTATGCTGTAATCTCATTATTGCTTCTTCTTCAGTAAGTGCTGACACTAAGCTATGGAAATACATCTGATGAGCCAGAGACTCAAACCTCCAAAACCATTGTACTTCCCTAAATACACTAACAGCCCAGCTCAGAGCTCTGCAAACCCAGGCAATGACATGAGCTTGAAATGGTATGAGAGTCTGGCAAGCATCATAACAGGCATGCATTCTGTTTGGCAAGACACTGCCCTTTGATCATAACACCCTGTCGTCATGTCAAAGGCCTGCTGCTATAGAGACTTGGGCAGAAAATAACATATTCTTTATGGCTCAGATCTGGTGCACCTTTCAAGTGCATCATGAACAAGTAGGTCCTGGCCTATATCTTCATCCTGAGTATGTTGCTGATCCACCAGCATGCTGAAGTATAGCTTGGGATTCAATTGTAGCTGGAGCCATTCAACGCATCACAGTGGGAAGAATTTATAAGCTCCATGTGAGGTCAGTGTGACTAGCATATGCTCAGGTCATTCACAGTATGTAAAATGTGTGGTGAATGATGAGAGAAAATGACTGAAATGAATGTAGATATTGGTCCTGTCACCATCTGGGAAGCTCCAGCCAGTGGAGTGTATGAAGGCTGAATGAAGTTCTTCATTCACTGTTTAAGAAAAAGGATCTCATCCACATGAAGTGTATTCAGAAATGCAAGGTAAAGCACATCCAATTTGTAGGATATTTTATCCTGGATGCTTATTTATCAGCCAGCACAAAACTTCACAGTGTGAATATAAAAAAATGTTACCTACATGGAGTAAGGAAAGATAGGCAAGAAGAGTTATGAAATATACCCTGTGTGTGTTTATTCCTTAATCACCCTAAAGTGCAAGCAGTTAGAAAAGCTGCCTATGGTAACATGCTTGAGAGAATGACTTCAAACAGATGCCAACAAGAAAGTATCCCAGGTAACTTTTTTTTTTTTTTAAAAAAAAAAAAAAAGGAAAAA
>JANIJG010002150.1:97553-126268 GCA_024611175.1 Megaceryle torquata | reverse complement strand
AGGTTATAGTGCTGCATTACATAAAAGTTGCCAGCACACACTGGGCACTTTAACTAACTCTGACAAAATTATTTTGTTTGGGAAACATATCAAAGCAATCTGAACATCAGGAGTTATACACAACTCTTCAAAATCCTTAAAAAATCTCCTAGGGCAACTCAGGATTTATTCAGCTAAATATGAAGAACAGCATTTGAGGTAAAAATACAGGCTGTTTGTGTTTGCTTTGCCAGTATGTTACACTGGGGAGATCCTGAGCAGATAAACTGATTTGTGCAACAGAGAGTTCGCAAACAGGGTGTAAATTTGACATATCAATGTGATTAATGAAAACAAAAGAGCAATGCAATAGGCAGTGCCAAAGAACTCTGATCTGGAGCTGATGGATGCTCTGTAGCTGCTGAGAGATATTCAGGTGGATTGGCAGCTCTGGCTAAAAACACAAACAAGTCTTTCAGGTCCTCCCAAACTGTGCCTGCACTGCCCCATGAGATCACTTCTGCGGGTACATCAGAGGTCCTGGTGAGGACAGAAGACTCCTAATGCTCCTGCTCTGCAGTGCCATGGGAAACCTCCACTGTGTCTATGCTGGGTAACAAGTACTGTTCCTCCACACATGGCATACAGACACTGCTTCTTGGTGCCCAGCAAGACTTCTAGCCCTTGCATGCCCTTGTGATGACCAAGATGCCTTATTGCTCAGGGCTGTACCTACCGACTGCCATCACCTGCTAACATGGGTACCACAAAGGGTCATAGAATCATAGCATCATAGAATCATTAAGGTTGGAAAAGACCTCTAAGATCATCAAGTCCATCAACCCAGCACTACCATGACCACTAAACCTTGGCCCGAAGTTCCACATCTAGTGAATGAGGAACACTGTCTCTTAAGCAAGGTGGTTATATATAAGAAGAAATCTGTAATATCTTTCCTTCTCCTGATTATGAAAGACACTTCTAGCAGCTGAGCTCAATTCTAGAGATGTATGTTTGGAAAAGCCAGACCTATGAGAAATGGATGACAAATTAAAAATGTTTTTCTCTTTTTGCCTCTCTAGCAAGGCAGCTAGAGTAATGGGGAATTTAAGGCCTCCTCAGACAGGAAAGCTTGAGGGAAGACAGTCAATAACAGTGATGCTTAAAATCTGTCTGGTTAAGAAGAACAGGTTTGAAAAAGACCTGACCTATTGTTTCTCTTTTTTATTAGTGATAGAGCCTTTTTCTCTAGATTTTTAATTTCCCCATCTCTTCAGCTGAATATCTCAATGAGCTATTTCTGAGGCTGGCAAAGAAACAATAAGAGAGGCAATTCAAGGCAAGTAGCAAATGCCTGGTTTTAATATTGCCTTTCTACCAGGACATTAACCACACTGCTGTCCTGACCTGGGGTCAGCAACAGGAACAGTCTGGTCCCAAACAAAGGCTTTTACACTTTTCTCTGAATGTGGGTCCTTTCAGGCTGCTAGTGGTGTGAGGCCACCACAAAGAGCCCTGTGAGAGCTACATGGTGTAGGATAGTCAAGAGACTGAGCTACAAGGATGTTTTCAGTGGTGGTGGGAGATCACCAGAGACTATTTCTTGTCTTCTCAGTCCCTGTTGTTGTGTATTCAAACAAAATCCATGTTCCTGTGAGAATTAACACATGCTGCAGTCCTGAGACTGCAAATTCTGACAGCTGTAAAGCCCCACTATAGTATGAAGTTATGCTGTTGACATGGATGGATTAAAGAGAAGAATAACTGAGAGCTGTTTGGAGACATGCATAGTCTTCCTTTTTATTTTTTCTTTTAATTTATTTGTTTGTTTGTTTGTTTGTTTTTTCTTTAATGTGTCTTTCAGTAGTAAAGTCAACCACCAGCAAAGGCTGGCATCTCATTGTCTCAGGCATTATTCAAAAAGATATTAAAAGGTTGCTTCATTCCAAAGAATTTACAGTCCTAAATAGGGCAGACAAAGCAATGCAGGAAAGAAGATGACATCTATATAAGAAAATAAAATAGGAGAGGACCTATCCTCTGGCCCTTCAGGCCAGTCATGGTGTGGTTTGTGTCCACATGGCTAAACACTCCCTGATGGTGACTGGGGAAAGGGAAACTCCATCCAGGCTGCCCGCTGGGGCAGTCCCTGGCACATGCTGTCCTCTGGACCATGTATTGACAGTGTCTGGGGCAAATAAAGTTGGCATGGGCCAAAGCCATATGAAAGAGTGTGGTAAAAATTAAATAGTGTAGACAACTGGGGACCAGTACTTGAGCCCCTGTCTTAGTCTTGTTTTAATTACCATTTTCTTGGACATATTTTTGCCCAAGATTTTGTGGGAAACCTATGACAAAGCCTGAAATCCAACCTGTATTTGCTGAGTCTTCCTCTGATTTCTCATTCATCATTCCTTTCCTCTCATTCATTAACTGTTCATATTATTTCTGTGCTATATTAGTGTTTAGAAACAAGTACTGCTGAGGATGTCAGTCTGACATGGTCAGTAGCATGGAAAGCAATAACCCACTAGGGGTAGGTTGTAGGACCAACAGGTTGTTTAATTTGGCATCTAGTTTTACCATTTTAGGAAAAGGGAATATATCTTTATGGAGTAAAACAGCATGTCAAGGGAATGTGTTCACTGACCTCTGATATCATTCCTTCATGCACCCTGTCTTTGGCCCTCAGCTTGGATATAACTACTCATATTGCATTTATACACCATTTGGAGCTACAGTTTAAAAATTAAAATTATTTGTCTGTAAACTGAAAATATGTTCCCTGTCAGTGTAGCTGTGATTGTATTTGGCTTAAGCATTGTCTCTTGAATAACCACAAAGAGCATACATCACCAGACCCCTATCAAGCAAATAATGTAGCCTGGGTATCAATACCAAAGCATATAGGAAAAAGAAATGACACAGAAAGGCTGAATCACTGAAACCTGAAGACTGAAGCAGAAAAAAAGAACAGTTACAAATTCAAGTTTTTAGCCTCCAGTTTTCATTCGTAGATGGTAAAGGAGGAGTTATCTGAAGCACAAAATCTTTCCTCTTAAGAAAAGTGTCACAGGATCTTTCTCGTTGCTGGACCAGGCTTGGGTGTGCTGTTTTTTGCCCACTCCATGTGCATGTCACAGTAATTCAGAAATTCAAGGCAACCTAGTCCAGAAGGCAGCAACATCCTCAGCAGGTTTCCTACCATGCAGAGCACACCTGAAGATGTTGTCTTTGGAGAGAACCATATGTCCTTCTTGCAGTGTATGAAACTTCAAGGCAAGCTCAGGGGAACTTGGGAAAGTGACTGTGGTGGTTTTTGAGGTAATTCATAGAGGAAGCAATCTTTTAATTTCCTGCATACATGGACTATGACTCTTCCTTGTCTTTGGACAAAGATGTAAAACAGAGCAGAAAAGGACTGTTGTCCCCTTTCCCTGTTACAGGGATGTGCAAGAATCACTGACTTGACTGTTCCCTGGAAGGTCAATACTAATGTGCCCATTCACAGGTGATGAGACATTAACAGCTATGTGAATTTTCAAGCCACCTGATCCATAAAGGAAATCTGCATTCTACTGAAGAAAAATAGAAATGCTCGTTACTACTAACTAAACAATTTTTTACATTATATTTAATATAGTTTCTGCAATATTTATGTGAGTTCTAAACAACAGTACAATAGGATGCAGGGGTGAGGGACAAAGCAGATTACAAGACTAGTATAAGGACATGTGAAATCTACTGTTGAAGCAGGCACTAATAATTGTCCCACACCCTGTCCAGCATCCACACCTCACAGAGAAAGAGTTAACTTGTGTCTTTCTGTGTCAGCAGAGAAGGCATTTGTAGACATTTCTAAACCATGTTAAAAATTATTCATCAAGAATCAAGTGCAAGAATAGGACAACCTGGTGCTAGGGGATTAAGACAGGACCCAGGGGATTAATTTACTAAAGCAGAAAGGCTCCCCCTTGTGAAATGCAGTGATAAGACCTCTTTGGTCCCCTCAGCAACTAGATATTAAACATTCTTACCTGTTTGGTCAATAAGGGCATAAGGTACCAACATACAATGAGAAATCACTTCCAACTCTGCATTTTCAAAGATGCATTTTCTAAACTTGTTAAGCTCATATGTTTCCCAAACCCACTGTATATTATCTTAATTTGCTTCTAGTCTATTAATTGTAATCTATCTTGTTAATTTTTCTGTTTCTGAACTGCAGAACAGCAGCTCCTAGACTGCAGTCTCTAGGTAATATCACTGGCTGCTGCTCCTGCTGCTGTTGTTTCTTCTGCACAGATTTCTACAAAATACTAATCATTTAATCAGCATTCAAAAAAGCGTTAAAGATGTGTGTGTATATTTTTTCCTCCCTTTGTATAAGAGGCAACAGTGGGGGGGTTACCCAAGGGAAATTCTGAATTAAGATCATTATTCAGCTTCCACAGGCTGCTCTTTTCTTTCATCTGCAAGTTAATTTTCTAATATATTAATTGCTCATGGTAGAAAGTAGCAAGCAGACCGAAAAACAGTGAGGATTTTTTCTTTAGTAAGTGGTAATATCACACTTGAAATTAATGAGAAGGTCTAGATAAGTGACTCAGAAAATATTTTTTCCTTTTTTTTTTATAGATGGAAAGTAATTTCCTCCAGGTGAGAGGTTAAATCAAGGCAAGGATGTTCAAAAGGTGTTTCAGGAATGGGATGTCATTCCTATGGTTCATGAGTGTATATTCCGAAGATTATAGTTGTGTTTAGCTAATTTGTACCCTAAACCTACAGAGTTCACTCACACACAGACACACACATACACTTGTATGACTGTTTTTACTAGCATCAGCCCAGCATTTATATGCGCATCTGTAGGGTATGTAATATAACCAGGCTGCCTTCAGAGAAATGTCAAATTTACTGCTGTAGCAATAAGAACACAAAAGAGCAGGAATTGTACCCATGGTGCTGAGAGACGTGACCCCAGCACATGTTGGACATGACCTCATGCTGGAAAGACACCTGCCTGGTTAGATGCCGCAGTGTCTGGTTCATGGCATTGTAAGGGGAGTGGGCCAGCCTGGGGCTTTGGGCTCCCACATTCAGTCTTTGTGTGGCTCTGTGCTGTCAGAGGAACTGTTTCGCAAAAGCCCAGAGTGTTCAGCCTCTGGCTGAGACCAGCTCTCTGCTAGGGAACTGATGGGGAAAACCCACTCTTTTTCAGGCAAGATAAAAGCAAAGTAATCATGGACACAATGGTAGACACATTCTTGGTCTGAGAACGTCTCACAACATGAAGCTAGCACTTCTATGACTGCCATGGTTTATATTTAACGTAAAGGCTGCTCTGCTGCTTTGCTAACCACTGCAGGTCTTTGCACAGAGCTGTTTCTACAGATGAAACATAGAAGGGTCTGCAAAAGGCATGTAGCATGGCCCTGGGAAGGGTCTCAGTCCATTGCCTGCAACCACAAGTGGGCCTTCTGCTAGAGAAGAATAATCCCACTGAATACTCTGACATGCTTCTGCCCTTCAGTTCTCCATGGGCATTAACACCAATCCTGTGCTCCTTGCTGCATATGCTTCAGGGTGAGCTCTCCTCAGGGTTTCACTTTCACCCTCTACCCTTCATGGAATCATGGGAGGCATGCCCACTGCCCTAGGCCACCAATTCACCTGTGTCCAGCTGGGCACCTGCATCCTTTGGTTATGCTATAACAATATTATTTACAAACTCCCTGAGGGTTGTAGGCTGAGGAATTTTAAAATATTCTCTTAAGCATTTAACTCCATTTGTTGTCCCAGTTGTTCTCTTGTGGATTCAAGTGAGGAGCAGTAAGAGATGAGTCTATTTTTCTTCATTGCTCCTTTTTGTATGTGGAACTAAATTAGATCTCTGTGCTGCAACCAGGCTATAAAAGGGACTCCAATGCAGGCAGGGCAGGTGATTCAAAACAAAAGGCCTTGATTGAAGTGGTTACAATACATAGAATCACTAATGTTATTCTGGGCCATTCAGGGTGGTTTATGGCATTGTGCAACAACAAACAAAGATGAAAGTCTCTCTGCTTACTAACTCAAGAAATTTTTTCTTCATTTTCTTTTCTCTCACTCACTTAAAGAATTTATTTTAAAGGATTGGAACATTTCTATTACTTTTTTTTTTTTTTTTTTTTTTTTTTTCTGGACCATTTTCCTGTCCCCAAAGCCCCTTTTATCAAAGATATCTTTGTAAATAACCTCTTTTTCTTTCTGTGTGCTTGGTTGTCCTGCCAAATTAGCTGTGCTGCCATGGAGATGTAGCATCAGCAATCCTTGTTCTTTTTCTGTAGGATTTCACTAGGCCCTTGTCTCAGGCCTTGACTGAATTAGAAAAAATAATGAGATATTGAATGTAAATGTTATACTCTTATTGTTGGTAATGGTATTGTGAGTGTTTTAATATTTCATGATGCAATGTGACTCAGTTTTTCTCTGAATACATGTATCTGTTGGATTTTAGTTTATCCTACAATTCAAGCAGGATATAAATACATTTATTTAGCAAGTAATCTTGTTAGGAAGATAGTAATCTAGATATGTCTAAACAGTGAAGAAGATAGATGAACCTTTTAGAAATTATTTCTCCTATTTATTTATTTTTCTCTTTTGGTCTGTCCATAAAGCATGTTACAACATTTATCAATATAATAATCAGGGCCATTTATTTAAAATATGGACAAAACAGTATCTGTGTTCTACCTGTGGCTAGAAATGTCACTTCTATAAATACCTGTTGCACATAACAGATGACATACACCCAGATGAGATACACCCTATTCCCCTGTCCATATTTCTTGTATCCTGTGGGCTGGCAGTGCCAGGAAACTGGGAAAGAGGTTGTTTCAGGAGGATAAGGAAAGGGTTATTTCTGCAGGGAAATCTTGGACTTTGCCATTTCCCGATGGTAAAAGACAACTCAAACCCAACTCTGCAAAAAACTTTCCTGAAAGCTCCAGAAGGGAGCTTCACAGGGAGGAGTCAGATTTGAAGTGCATGTTTGGAGCACTTTTTTTCAAGGTAAGACTTTAGCTGGGATACAGAACAAGTAGTACAGAATAATTCCTCTCTTCACATTACAGTGAAGGTAGATGAACTTCCTAGTCAAAAGTTATCCAAAGTTTCTTGTTAAATGAAGTATTTTCTACTCTGAATCCATATGTCAGTGACAGGACTAATAGGGAACCATGAACATCATCCTGAGACTTGACAAGTGGTTAAGCAGCAATAGAGTCAGATAATGAGATGGCTTTTGTCAGGTATTTTCATTCCTCTGAAGGAGTCTTGGGAATTTTTGAATGAATTAATTTTTAAAAAAAGGCAGAGTTACATTTTGAAGTTTCAGTTTTCCAGGACTATTTTTTATGTTGCAGTGTCAGTTTCCTGTTCCTCCTCAGAAGATGCCAGGTCATTGGCTTTTTAGCAGAAATAAGCAGCATAAAACAAACAAAAATTTCCCTAGGAAACTTCACCTCTCCTCCCCATCGCTGACACTGTATTTGCAAAATAGGGTAATGTTCACACTGAAGCCAGTGAGTTTGCACAATAACTTCCCTTTAAGAAGATGTCATCTTATGATATTGACCCCTTCCACAGCAGCTGGAAATTCCCATGGTGCAGCTACCTGCACAACCCCTGCACTGCCACCCTCCCCACTGGAGACTTTGTTATGCAAATCATCATTTTCATTGCTAACAAGAACAATATAAAGAGTCCAGAAGAATAAAAGTTAAGAAAGTCCCTCTGAATTTATTTCCTTGAGAGTCCCTTACAGCATACTCTACTAGAAAAGATGATCTCTAAAGCAACTGTAATTTCTTGAGGAAGTTCCCTGAGTGGCACAGTTTAGAGATGGGCCCTCCATGAACTGCTCTAGGGCATTATTTGAAAGGATCCCTAAAATGGTGCCCAAAGAGTCTAAAAGAACATTTGTCTTTGAAAGTCTGACAGACTTAAATATAGTGATTGGACACTGGTGTAAAGTTGAGGTATTTTAGCTAAAGTCAGTGGTGTAGTAATGTGATATGAATTTTTGTCCAGGTTTTAGTGAGAACAGAATGAATTCTGTTCAGTGATTTTACTTTTAAGATCAATTCTTTGAACTAACTGCACTGTCTGAAGTTATCAGCATGTTTTCTCAGACAGTGTCTGCTTCTAGCAGAGATAACATCCCATGTTTAGATTTAGTACCAAGGATTGGTGTGCAGATCAAAGGCACCGCTGGATTTTGTGTTCCACATTGAGACGTGCAGAAAGTAAAAGGCTGCATCTGCAGGGAGAAGCGAACAGGACAGGTGACCCCAAACTGACCAATGAAGGATTCCATTCCATATATATCATATTCAGTATAGATCTGAGGGATCAGGAGGGTCTCATCCCTCTTGGCCTGCTTTGCTTGTCTTGGCTCGTGTCCTCTTCCATTTTCTTCCTCAGCTGGAATCCAAGGAGGACTGTGTCCATTTTGCCTTCAATCCCAGTCTGTGTGTTCATGAATCCGGTACCAGAATCCAGATCCTGAACACAGCTCCCGTCTGCAACTGGGCCCAATCTGGGACTCACCTGGTGCCTGCTCCACACCATCAGTGGCAACAGTGACATAATAGCCATCGGGGGTGGGGTTGAGTTCAATACTGGTTTTGTATATATTCATATATATTCCATTTTTATTATTATTAGTTTCCATTAAAGCTGTTCTAGTTTCCTTTTATAGTCACTAAGTCTCTCTTCCTTATTCCCTTTCTCTTCCCCTTTGGGGAGGGAGAGGGGTTAACAGAGAGCGTCTGTTACAGGTCTAACCATACCTGACCCTAAACCATGACAATTTTAAAATCACAAACAATCAGAAAAATCCTAATACTGGAGAGAGTTTTCTGCTCTGAGATCTGCTTTGCTGTTTGTTCAGCTTTTTCATGCCTCAACAGGTTCAGTATTCCCTGCTCCCTTCATGCAACTCTGATCAGATGACTCAAACTTGACATTAGGGATTGAGCTTTTTTCTCTCCATGTAGACACAGACCAAGGTCTGAGTTTCTTTCAGCCTTGGAGGAAGAGGGTATATTCGCCTTCCTGCTGGTTAGTAGCAACATCTGCTGGCTATTGAGTACCAGCTGTACTGTGGAGGAAGTCCAGTTGAAGACATCTGGCTGGAGAATAGTTAGGAGAAGAGGCTTTTCTACACAGAGGTCTTAAGCAACATGTCGTTGAGAAGAAAGGAGTGCTATAAGTAATTATGGACCATATGTTGGTTGACCTGGGTTAAACCACTTTGAGCCACAAAGGATCCCAAGACTGCTGCAATGCATGGGGTCTTTCCCCTGGCTGAGTCCACAAGAAGGATAAAATTACTCAGTGTCATTTGAGCTTCACTATTAGATACTTTAGTGGAGCCAGAGCTTGCAACTGTTACAAACTGCTAAAAGAAAGCAAATAGTTTCATGACTTTTAGAGGGAAGGTTTTGTGAGGCAGTGAGTCAGGACTGATGCATTCACATCTGAGCTAGACCATAGCAGGTTATTCCAGGAGAAATGGCACATTTTGGTATCATCCTCTTACCTGAATGGCTTTTTCACAGCTCTGGGCTGGCCCAACACATGTGGCACAACTTTCCAGGCTGTCACCACTATGGTTATGTCCTTCGTGTTTGAGACTCCATGGTTTTAGAAATCCACTTTGTTTTCAAGTGATTATTGCCTCTGAAATGGCAAGAAAGGGGAGCATACTGTGCAGCCCTTATGTTTTTGAAGAAAAACCTAACCAAATAATCACACATGGGTATCTGAGACATGGTAAAATTAAACTGAGGAATCCTGCTGATAAATTACAGAATGTCTGGAGGTGTTCAAGAAAAAATGAATATTAATGGCTTCATTACAACTTTCATCTACCTTATGATATTGAGCCAGAAAGTAGTGTTACATCACAATAGGTCAGACATTGACTGTGTTACCATTAATAGGACACAGAACCTATTCCCATACTACATGGACCAGTGGAAGAAGCAAGGGCTGCCTTTCTTAAGAAGATGAAAGAATTGTGAGTACCATCTTTCATACATGAAAATAAGAGACAACCTCATGAAAAACAAAGGCAATGTTTACAGGGACATTTTAAGAAATTATGTTGTCTCTGCATAGCCTGCATTTGTTTTTCAAAAGTATGTTTCCACAGCTGTTGAATTTAAACTATTGTTTATGTAAGCACAAATTTATTATTTAAAAGTTGTGATTATCATAAATTTGAATATGTTAAAAAATATTTTTGGACTATAAATCAGTACATAAAACACTTTCTGTCCACAGTTGAGGTTAACTGCAATGTGAAACTAAACCTCAGCAATGACAATATTTTGCAGTCTATCTTAATGCAGTTATACCTTGTTTACACAAGGGAAATATTTTTTCATTAGTGCATTTAAAGTAAGAACAAACACAGTAAATACCACAGGCTTAAAGAAGGTGAGATAATGAGAATGTGAAGTTAAAATATTGGATAATTTTCTAATATTTGTCTTCTGAAGTGTGAGCAAACACTCTGCTATGTATAAATGCATCTGATACTTCTTCTGATCCAAAAAAGTCCCACTGCATTCTGCAATTCTTAACTCTCTAATATTTAGAATAGTCAAAACAGTTGGCACTATTTCAACAGAAAAAAAAATAAATCAAGGTAAGACAATTTTGTCAGTTGAAATTGAAAGGTCAAATTAAACTGGTTGCTATGGAGAAAAAATCCCCTTCCTGTTCTTCTGCTTTGGCATTATATATTTTTAGGAGGGAGTTACTTTAATGATGACAGTCATTGCCAGCTATGGTAGCTTGTAACTGAGCTTTGGATAAAAGCATTATATCACAAACAACTCTTTGTTTTAATCTTAGAATTTATTTTTAAAAATTACTTTGACCATAATGTAGAAGACCTACAGATAATTCAGTCATTCTGTTTGATCTTCATTACACAGTATCCTTATAGAGCTTAAACTTTCCAGCCGGAGAATCTACTGTGGAAAAAAATATTTTTAATTGTTTGAAAATATTAAAAAAATCTTTCACTACATGGATAAGCACCCAAGACTGAGTGACTTAGAACTGTGTAAATTCAAGACCAACAAAAGGAAATGTCTTCATATAGTTGTGATTTTTTTTCTGGTGGAGGAAGAAAGGTGAAGTATTAGTTAAGGACCATAAAAATCAAGTGATAATTTACATTTTGCATATTTTGTTGCATTCTTTCAGTGATTAACTATAAGGAAATATTCATGCCTCTGTTTGGAAACAAATTTCCACCAATTTGTTTTTATTAACTTGGTATATACCTCGAAGTTGGCATCAGCTTCTCAGCAGAGAATACTGATGCAGAAATGATGCACTGCCAAAAGTACAGCCTGTTTATTTCATACTTTCAAATATTTCTAAGGCAGCTTATTCTGCTTAGAAAATAATCAAGTAGTCAGTGAGTTGTTTACCTTTCAGCTGTGTATAACAAACATTAAGTAACATTAATATGAGACAACAGTAACAACAGGGGGAAAAAAAATACACTCTCTTTATCGTCTGTAATTGTTTTCCCAGTCAAAGAGGAATTAATGCATTGTTGTTAAGACACAAAGATCTATTTCTTCCTAGATGTGTCATTTAACTGTGGGTGAATCTTGGAAAGCAACGATATTTAATTTCCTGTCATGGTCAAGGATCTGTATGGAAAACATGCATAAAACAGAAGTGATATCTTTTTGCTGTTTTTGCAGCCTCTGCCCAAGTTTTTATGAATTTCCATCTTTCTTAGGACCTGAATGATTTTTAAGGGTTTTCTTCTTATAAATTTTCTAACAAATTATTATTCAACCCTCGTGTTTAATAGTCCACCTCACATAAATGGCAAATTCTAGTTAAGCTTCATCAAATTTTTTGGCAAACATTGCTGATTTTCCTGATCCATACAAAATAATTTCATTGCCCGCCCTACAGTAGATCCCTTCTTCTTATAGGCTGAATCTTGTTTTCCTGATTCAATGTTAAAACTGTAATCCTTACAGTGATATATAACTACCCACTGAAAATACAGAAATAATGTGTGTACTCAGGCTTTGATCATGATCACTGTCTATTCTGCCCCTAATTCTAGTTGTCCATAGACACCATTTCAATTATTGATAGCATTTAGCTTATGATGAATATAAGAAATAAAAACACTTTTACACACCAAAATGTTGAGTTTAAGAATAAGCCTAGCCATAGTTTTTTAATACATAAAACTTTTTTTTTTTTCCAGATTACAGCTACAGCTGAAGTAGCTTCTGCATAAGATTTTGCAAAAGTTTGGGATTCTTTAGCTTAAAAGAAGCAACTTAATGTGGCTGCTTGGGATGAGTAGCATAAGACTCCATCTCAAAAAACCCCATGGGATTGGGGAAAAAGTGTCTTTAGAAAAATTAGCTTGTCTTCAGGGTGTGTAAGCACTCACAAAACTACACTTTATTTCATAATTTGTTTCTGTCCTTAGCCCAGGCTGTTCAGTGCACTGTTGGAAGTCTTGTTGCAAATCCAGTGGGGTATCCACTCATTTTGAGGACCTCTCCCCAGCTTCGTTATCTTTGTTGGATAAAAACACATTAGAGCAGTCTTGCCCCTACCATTGGGGAGCTCACGTCTCTTCCAAACTCTGTCCCACAGATGTGAAATTGTCCTTCTTTTGAAATCTTCCAGACTTCTCAGCACCTCCAATATAGGAATGCAGCTTGACAAAATTGTCTATGAACTGGACACCTCCTTTGTGCTTCCCCAGACACTTCAAGGCAGCTTAGTTAAAGCCCATGCTTGCAAAATGAACAGTCCTACCCGAGGGCTATTGCTTCAGGACCCTGGTCTGAAATCGCTGCTCTGAGCTTTTGCAAGTAAACATATCACTACTCCTGCAATGGTTCTAACATATCTGTCAATGTCTCTTTCTAGAATTTTCCTTTCTTACATCCCATTTTCTTACACAATGCAGGAGTACAAATGCAGAAGACCTGGTTAAAGTCATGTTTTACATACAAAACTACATTCATGTTTTAAATTTCAGATGTGTAATTTAGTGTAGTTTTAGGACATCACAAAAGAAAAAAAACACCAACATTTTTGCTCCTTGTTTTGTACTAAGTATTTTCTTATGAGGCTGTGACTTTGGCCTAATCTACACTGAAAAATGAGGTTTACTCAAATGGTTATATTGTTTAATGTCACCCTGCTATGCTTGGGTTGATAGATTCTCCCTTCTTGTTACAAATCCAAGAAACAAAGGTTGGACCCTTGTAATTGCAGGCAGGTGAGATGCTACTTGCCAGCTGTTTTGTCTCCCACAAGCCTGGAGTTCAGCTTCTCTTACCCAGCTCCAGCACAGAGCTAGCAAGGTAGGGAAACACCTTGTTTTCTCTTCTGTTACTCACTTAGATGAATTGGGCAAAACTCTTCACTGAAACAGGCTTATTTCAACAATTCAAAGCAAAACAAAATACCCACAAGAATAAAAACTCTTCAAAATAAATGTCTAAGCACATTTTTTACTGTGTTGTCTGGGACAAGTTCCCAATGTAAATTTAACAGCAAAATCCTTTGTTGCCAAATTAAGCCCTCATATAAATATGGTTTTACTTTAGGAAAGTTCAAGCAAGGCTGAGAATAAGGGTGGAGACAGTTTGAAAGAATCCCAGCCAGGTTGCATACAAAAGGAAGGAGGAGCTGAGCATTTTGAACATATTTGTGGGGGGAAGCCCAACACTGTATTTAGTTGAAGAATCAGCAGATTAGATTTGGAGCAAGTTTTAAAGCTGGTGAATGACTCCAACATGAGTCTTCCAGAGCAGAGAGTCTTCTATGGATCAAGGGAGATCTGTCAATTTGTAGGGATGTACGAAATGCCAGTGTGAAATCTAGCATACCATTGAAATCCTGAATTGTGCCTTTTGCCACTTTTCTGCTCTCTCTTGGGCATATTTCCTCCTGCTGCAGTCATATGTAGGAGCTGATCTGAAACTAACTCTTTTAGACTGGATGTCTCTAGTGGGTCAGTGAAGACCACAAGATGTTTATACACAACTAGCAGAAGTTCATGGCAGGATAGCTCCTGAGGAGCCTTCAGCAGTGTCTTGGAATAAACCTTCTCCTTCCTTCACAGGCATGTTATTAATAGATCAATCAATATATTTCTGGTAGTAACCTTGGGTTAATGAACTTCTGTGTTTGGTAATTTGTCTGATGAAAGGCACCAGGTTGCCAATGTGCCTATCTTGGATGCATTAACTACTTCTTTTGCTGTCCTTTGCTGTCAAGGAAGGTTAGGAAAAGGAAAACAGGCCATAGTTTTTCTGATGGATAAATGCTGGCATCAAGACTAACACCATTCATTTCAGAAGGGCAATGGGCAGAAGAAAGCTGTTTGGGAAGGTGGGAAATGAGATAGGCTGCAGGTTCACAACGGTTCTAATTCTGTTTTATGGCTGCTTTCATGTGTACATTCAATATTACTTTGCTGGACGTCTCTCAGACTTGATCCATGAATGTTTTGACCCAGTTCCTTCTGACGGTCTATATTTCTGCTCCAGCACCTGCTATGCTCCCAGCAATGGAGGAGAGACTTTGATATGAACTTGCTTCCCCTTGCCTCCTTGGCATGCCTTCCCTAGCTGCTACCAGAGTCTCACATTGCTGCCCACAGATGTTCTCGCAGCTCCCCACAGCCACACCAGCCCTCTTTGAGTGAAGACAACACATGGAGGATGAGCTCTGCTGTCCCTTGCAAACTCAGGCCAGGGGCACCTCGGAAAGGGAGAACCTGACCCCTGGGGCTACTTCCTTGCCTCCCTCCTTGGGGGATGATGGCTTCCACAGAAGTGACCACAATTCACAGCTGTCACAGCAGCCCATCCCCCCTAGAAGTTCGTGAAAGATGCCTTTCATTTTCAAGCAATAACTTGTCCTGCTACTGTCTAGATGGTCATAAAATCCTATGTTTCTGAAGCATGTCTTCTACTCAATTACAAGGTGGGAGTTCCTCTCTCAGTCCAGACTATGGCACAGAAATGTATAATGCTTGTTAAGCCACACAACAAAGCCTCCCTGAGTGCCCTTCCTGTACAAGAATGTTTTTTCTGACTCTCTGAATGTTTCTAGCAAGCCCATGACAAACTTTCCAGCAGTGTCACTGGATCCAATGTTAGGGCATTTTGACTGATTTTCATCACAAATACTTTATTTCAGTCAGTTTTGTAACATCATTCTTTAATCCTTCCTGTGCCAATATAGATTATTCTTCTCTGTTTTGAATTTACAGGCTGAAGATGGATGTCAGCAGTATCTCACAGACACTGCACAGGAAAGGATTCTCATCTTTCACTCTACCTAACATGAGTCCTTCTGCATACAAAACATCATATAATTTAAGTTTTGTTTGTCATTCTTTTGTGCTGCCAAAGCATACTGATTTTAATATCTGATACTGCTACTAAGTGCTTATTAGGTCTTGCTAATGTTTCTGAGTTTTTTGTCTCTTCTTTTCAATACCTACTCCTCTAAATGTTTAGTGTGTATTCAATGTGATTTGTATTCCCTTTTGTTGTGCACTTCACACATTTCAAACTCTTCCAGTTTACCATCCAGTTTTCTTCCTCTGCCTTCACTGATGTTTGCATCACTGCAAATTGAATATAACCTACAGATGTAATGTACTGTTTATCTCACCCAGTCCTGGTGGTACCCTGCTGGACACACCCCCAGCTCAGGACAGCACCATTTCTGGTTACCTGCTGTTTGCATCATCCAGCCAATTCCTAGACTTGTTTGTTTTTTGGTTTTTTTTTTTGTTTGGTTTTTTTTTTGGTTTTGTTTGTTTGTTTGTTTGTTTGGGTTTTTTGTTGGTTTGTTTGTTTGTTTGTTTGTTTGTTTGTTTTTTTATCTATGATGGAATTAATTTACATTTCACTTCTGTAGGCTAATTTTATGAGGCAAAGTGTCAAATGGCTTAAGAATATGCATCCACTGTACTACATTCCTTCCATTGCAATTAGATTTTTTTAAACTATCAGCTCTGCCAGGTATAGCTGGATTTCTGGAAACCTACTCAGAGAGGAGTGTGATTGAGATGAATCTTGAAAAAAGTTCCAGTAGCTCTTACATGATAATATCATTATCAGATTAACAGTCAAGAAATATGCAACACTGTTATTTTCCTTCCCCACCTTCTGTTGGAGTCAGGGTGTTTAATCTAATGAATGCATTCATGTTTAAATTACAGTCTTTAATAGTGTAGAAGGTTTCAGATCCTAGTCCTTTCGTCATTCTCTTCACAAAATCCATAATGCATTAATGAGAATTAAAATAAACTTTGAAGATCATCACCAGCCTCACTATACTTTTTCTTTAAAAGCAATTCTAATTCTATTTGTAGGTCAAGATCTCTTTGACTCTGTGTATGTATTTACCCAAGGTTCAGTGTAAGTTCATCAAGTTCACTTAAACTTTGGAAACTTTTCATCTAAGCTCACTAATCTGTGTATCTATTTTTCTTGATGTTCCTACAACTGTTTTTTCTTCATAGTTGTATAGATATTAGTCTCTCTCAAAGCTGCACAACACAACAGTACACGAAAAGCTAGGAGGTTTCTTGAGTGCATTGGTCACAACCTTGACTGCAGTGACCATGATATGGTAGAGTTCAGGATTCTGAGAGAAGGGAGCAGGACAAAGAGTGATATTTTAACCCTGGGCTTTAGGAGAATAAACTTTGGTCTCTTCAGGATATATTTGGAATAAACCCATGGGAGACAGCCCTGGAGAGAAAAGAGGTCTAGGAGATCTGGCTGATTTTCAAGGATTATCTCCTCCAGGCTCCAGTATGGTCCATGTCACCGTGCAAGAAATCATGCAAATGTGGCAGGAGGCCTTCATGGATGACCAAGAAATTCCTGACAAACTCAGACACAAAAAGGTACTGTACAAGATGTTGAAGCAGGATCGGGTGACCTAACAGGAATACAAAGACGCTGAGTGTGTAGAGATGGGGTAAGAAAAATCATGGGTCATCTGGAATCTGTTGAGGGACATGAAGCATTAATAGGACAGGCTTCTGCAGATACATTGGCCACAAAAGGAAAAGGCCAATGACATTGTGAGTCCAGTCTGACTGCCTTTGAACTGTCCTGTTGATTGGGGGATGTTCCTTCAAGTGACATTTGCTTTCTTCCCGTCCTTTGGATGGGAAATGTCACTTGAAAAATGTCAAGGAGGAGAAACGAGGAATTAATGGATAGTCAACCTTGATTCCTGGTGAGGTGATGAAGCAAACATTCCTGGAAGCCATTTAAAAATATTAAGGGCAAGAGGTGATTGGGAGTGGTTAACAGGGATTTGCAACAGGGAAATAATTTTGAACCAATTTAATAGGCTTCTATGGTGAAACAATTGTCTTGGTGGATGAGGTAAGAGAGGTAGTTGTTGTTTTTCTTGACTTTAGTAAGGCTTTCACTGTCTGCTATAAAATCTTCATAGAAAAATGGATGAAATACGGAGTAGATAAATGCCATTGAGGTGGACTGAAAACTGACTGAATTGTTGGGCTCAGAATGTTGTGACCAGTTTTATGAAGTACTGCTGGAGTCTGGTCGTGAACAGTGCACATTCCCGTATTGGTAATGAGACCACTGGAGATGTTCAGTCTGGGGAAGAAAAGGCTCAGGGGGGATCTTATCAGTGTGTATAGATGGAGAGGAGTAAAAAAGGAACCAGACTTCTCGGTAATGTCCAGTGATGTCACGAGGCAATGGACACATACTAACATACAGAAAATTCCATTTAAATGTAAAAAAAAAGCTTTTTACAGTTACTGTTGTCAAACCCTGTCAGAAAACTCAGAGGTTGTGCATTCTTTATCCTTGAAGATATTAAAAACATAACTGGATACAGTCCTGCACAACCTGCTCTATCTGTCTCTGTTTTGAACAGAAGTTTGGATTAGACAGTCTCCAGGAGTCCCTTCCCAATTTCAGCTGTTCTGTGTGGTTCTATGAAATGGATCTGTAGGCTTCATCCACATGAGCTATTGCAAAGTGACAAGGGAAGTCTCTTTTCTTAGCAACAACCTTTGTATCTTTTGTGGCCACTTGTGTCCTGCTGTGAATTTGTCTTGGTACCACAGTCTTCCCTGTGCTTTAATGTGGATGTCCACAAAGCTTCGATTATTTGTAAAGCCTTGGCTCCAGTAACACATTCATCTTTTATGGACATAAAAGAAAGAGATTTCTTTGGAATTTTAGGGCAGAATCCAAAGGACTTTTACTGCTGACCTACTAGTTTGTTTCGATCATTCACAGATTTGCAAAAAAAAAACCCAACTCAATTTATTCAAACATTTTAGGTGATTTGAATTGTGTTGCTTATGTGTATTTATGTCCCTACTAAGCCAAGAGAACCTCTGCAAAGTGTGCTGCTGCTGGTGGTCTCTGTCTCCTCTAATGTTCAACATGACTTTGGAAGGTTAGAAAGGAAACACAGAATCCTCTGCCTTCAATATACTGTAACCTATACTCAGCTGAACAAACTGATGTAGTAGAATATATGCCAGAGGTGAGGTCAATGTTTCAGCTTTACCATACTGTGATAGACAAGATGAAGAACTGATGAAGGCTGACATTCCTGGCTTGGAGGAATGCAGCTGGCATTTATGAGAGGTTTGCAGTTAAGGAGGACACTGATATCTGTGTACAGCAGCTTCTTAGTGGGAGCCTTGCTATTGTAAAGCAGGTTAAATGCCACAGGTCTGCAGCTGTGAGCTTGTGCATAGCAAGCTAAGACATTCCTTGTCCTCACATATTCCTTCTGGGGCCAGGAAACTTATTGAATGCTTTGTTACCTTCCCCTCACAGTCTGCTTAGAAAGTGAGGTAAGAGACTGTAACTGTGAAGTAACATGACAGCCAGACACTGTAATGTGCAGCTAGAAAATTTATGGCCATCAAAGCACGTGTACACCAGGTAGAGGTTTTTCTTTTTTGATGTTCTCAAAACCACTCAATGAGTTAGTTATCTTACAATCTGAGAGACCTGGGACTTTCAGCTCTACCATAAAATTTTTGAGTCAGGCTGCTGCCAGAGCTGTGTGGAAAGTTCAGAGTGAGCCTGAATGCTGTGAAAATCACACACACACATGCACACACCCATCCATTGCATACTATGACATGCATTCTCCCCTCTGTGATTCCTGCTGGAGCTCAGGGTTTCACAGAAATTGGAATCCATCAGAGGACAAGGGAAAACCAGCTCCTATTGTGTCACTGGCTGCTGCCCATTTCCTTCACTGGCTTTCAGTTGTGTACTGGTTCTTATTTGGCATGTGGGACACTTTCCAATCCCTGGTATTGTTTGACTCATGAGCTTAAATTTTAGAAATAACTTTTGAAATGTGCTGATATGTTTTATGAAGAATATCAGTATTACACATCTAAAATATGCCTGTGAGGGATCTTATGCTGCTTTCCTTGACAGGGTGCTGAGACAGACAGCAGCTGCAGACTCACTGCAGCACAGTCAGATATGCTGTAGGGAGCCAAGAGCAGGGCAGAATGCCCCTCCAAGAGGCAAAGAGGAAGTAGCATACCTGCATTACCGAGGGATGATATATTGCTGGTGAAGTCTGAACGAGTAATTGTGACTGACAGTGAAAAGCAAATAAACCTCCTGGAGAAATATACATAGTTTGCAGGAACCATCATTTCCTCTTGAGTAAGATGCAGCTCCCAAATTCTGTTGTGACTTGTCAGGATTAGGTAAACCACATAGGTGGGCTTGGCACTGCTTTCATTTCATTCACTCTGCTTTCCATGACATTTCTAAGGGGTAGCATTAAGGCCATGCAGCTGGAAGGCAACTGCAGGAATGAGGGCTGTGCCCATCCCAGCTTCAGGCAGAGAGGGGAGCAGAGGGTGAATGTCATGGCTGAAACAAAAGTGTGAGAAATAACTGGATCCAAGTCACTACTGGTGCACTTTTCTCTCATTTCTGCCTGGCCAGTGGTATAGTGTTTCTTGTCTTGACTGCTACTTCTCAGAGGCTATTCCTGCCATCCATGGTCTTTGAGGAAGAAGGCCTATTCAGTGACTTGCAAGCTAAAAGAAGGTGGTGCTGATGAGCAGCAGCAAGATAATCTGGGAAAGGGCTGCTGGTTCTTTGCAGCAGCTAGCTGAACTTTGTAAGTTTTCAGGTGTTTTTCAGATCTGTATATATCTTTGGGCATGTCTCAAAGCAGAAATCTAAATTACCTTTGACTGAAAATGTGCCATCCATACTTACTGAGGGACAACTGCCTCTGAGAGGTTTCAGTTGCTTCAGTATTAGGGGAGTTGCAAAGAAAGAAGGAAAGGGGAAACAGAAGTAACTAGGTGTCTGTCTCCAGGCTGCCTGAGGACACATGGACATCACACTGTACTGCTTCAAAGGTGGAGAGGTTGTTATGTATCCCAGACAGCTCTAGTGCTGGCTGATGATATCAAATGTGTATTTACTAAACACAGTAAGGAGAATGCACCCACCATCACTACCCCTCCATAGAGTATATGCTTATTTCCTACCACACACTAGTGACTGCAACCCAAATTCCACACCTCATCCTATCCCATCCCATCCTGTCCCATCCCATCCACGTTGCTTCTGTGTCCAGCTCTGAAGATGTGGCAGCAAATGGAAATCAGGCAGTATTCCTTTGTATGCCCATTGTTCAATATAGAACCATAGGTCTTATATGGCTGACAACATCCAAATCTTGGTGTTAATATAGTGAAATTAACCCCCTTCTGGGGATTACTGTTTAAAAAAATGTAATACTGGATTAAGTTAGCTCAGGTATCCACCCAGTACATGTTCTTTAATCAGCTATGTCTACCCTCTCCAGACTGTCACAGATCTTTTTTGACCCCTTCCAGTGGTTTCTGTTGGTTATCCAGTTTGGAGAAGAGCAAGCAGCCTTATGGGCAGGCACAGCAATTTTTCCCAACCCCTGCCAGGGTGCAGCTTTGCTGCTGAAGCAGCTATGGCCTCCCAGACCTCTCAGCTGGGGCTGCTGTAAGCCCTCTCTCTGGTTACAGCTGAAGACTTGGAAACCAGCATTTTGAATGCACTGGGTGTAGAAGCATTTTCACACACAAAAGCAGTAGCCCCTGGAAAGACTGGGCAGCAGGTGTCCAGGGAGGGGTTTGCAGCTGGCTTTGCTGGGCTGGGAAGAGACCGTGTACCTTGTGGACTCCAGAGATGTAGCAAAGGGGTGAATGGAAGGCCATAACCACCTCTTCTCTTCTTGTCTCTCTCTACTCATAAACAGCTTTTGACTAGTAGGGAGGACTGATCGTGATAGTGATGACTGTGGTCCCTGAATAGGCATGGGGATATTAATGCCAGCTGGGGTGTGGGGGGCTCATAGAGGAAGTATGAGCTCCTCCATTTGCCTTCTGCCTTGTGGGGCACTTGTAACAGGACAAGGACATGTCTGCTGCTAGCTTACTGTAAAGAAAGTCCAGATTGCTCCTTTTTCTGCAGCAGCAGTATGTTGCATCTGTGCAATGCTCTAGCTAGATCAGGTGTATCTACAGGTAATCTCTGTGCACCCTTTCCCTTGTAGTCAATGCTTCTGCACAAGCCCCTGAGAAAAGCGCAAGGGATTTACCTTTGTTTGTGCCCAATGCACACCCTACTGAGAGGCTTTGGAGAGTCTGTCTCCAGCAGTGGCCTCAGGTATGCACTGAGGAGCTTGGCTTGCAGCAGAGAGGGGGAGCAGGAAGGAGCTGCCATCTGCTAACACTCTGAAGATAAACAGACTATTTTTCCATTACCGCACTGTTTGTGTTGAGGAAGTACCAGAGGACACATTTCCAGTCTATGGTACTGTTTACTTGCTGTGAAGGGTGTTGGAGGGGGAGCAAAGGCAGCATGATCTGGTGATCTAACCTGTTAACTGCTGTTACTAACTTCTACCTTGTCAGCTCCCAGAAGGAGGTGTGAATCCAGGGAGGGAGGGGGGCACTAAAAGGGCCCTGGAGCCACACAGAGGAATGCCCTGGCTCCCACAGTATTGTCTGACAGGCCAGCTTCTATGGTAGACCCTTTGCTTAGCCCTTAACTCACAGATTAATGTAAATGATAACATTTATGGCCTGTCTTGTTGCATGACTGTTTTCCTCATAGAAGTAGACTACAAAACCTCTCTGCCACATTATTCTCCTCCTGTGCTTTTTTTGTCTTCTCCTTTTGATATCATTGCCCTTCATCTATTCTTTCCTCCCCTTCCTGTCCTTGCATCTTCCCTGTTAAAAGCAGAAGAGACCTTTGCCAAGACAATGTATGAGTCTCCCCCACTCCCCAGCCGTGCCTGTGTTGCCAGGCATGGCCCCAGACCACACAGAAACATCACATCCTTGCTTCTTGCCCTGCTGCCATGGAAGCAGCCATGGGGATGCAAGGAGAGGCTGTCCCAGGCAGGACACACTCTCCATAGGTTCAAATTTTCATGTGTAACAGCTGATTTAAAAAAAGAAAAAAAAGAAAAAAAAAAAGTCAAAATTATGTCATTTAATATAAATATCAAATAAATCCTAGAACATAACAGTCCTTCCAAGGCCCATTAGGAAGCTTTCATTACTGTTATTTAATTTACTTTATTAAAATGTTGCTTTCATTACATACCTCTGATGTGGAATGGGGAAAGAAAGTGTTTGCAACTAAAGTCCTAGTGGGGATGAGTAAATAAAAGTCACAAAGACCCAGTAGTAAGTTTCTCCCAAATCACAACCTTCCCTTTTATCACAGATGCTTATAATTCAGGGCAGGAATTTCTTAACTTTTACTTATTATTGAGTTTGTATCCCTCAGGTGGGTGACATGGATATTAGGGATTTAAAGGACATCAGAGAATCAAAATGTGCAGCAATAAATTATATTTATTTTCCTAATGTGGGAAAACAAATGTCAAAGTGTGTATCAGTATCAGTTTCCAGTCATTAACTTGCTGAAGGTTTGAGGTCAATTTACTTTGGTTTCTTTTGGTCTTTAAATGAGCCATTATTTTGACTTGGAACAACTCCTTGATCTTCCAAAAGTTCTAACCCAAATCTGGAAGTCTTAAAGGTGGTAGAGTCTCTGGAAACACCTTTTTTGGTGCTTCCTTCTAGTTTGGAGAAAATGGTGTAAGGACGACCTTTCCCTCAGCATCTTTGGGAAGTTCTTAGCACTGAAATGAGGAGCCAGAAGTACAGCGTCAAAGGAGTGCAAGGTGAAGTTTGAAAAGATGCAGATAGTAAAGGAGAAGGAAAATAATAAGAAGAAAAACCTTCTGGCTGTTGACAGCCACCTGAACTATTTTTGTCAACAGCTGATGGTGTGTGTGTTTTATTTTTTTCTCCCTATACCCCAAATCAGCTAGGCTAAAGTCTGGAAAAGGAAACTCCCACTATTTTTTCTTACCAACAGAGTCTTCACTGAAGTCATGCTCAAATGCAACTGGAGGTACAAAGGAAGCTGTGCTGTGTCTGGTCCCAGTCAGAGGGTTCTCATGGGACTTTTAAAGCTTGGGTGGTGTCACAACTACTTTTGTGCTTTTGGAGTCACCAAACACTGGCATCTAATCATGAGAGGTGGCTGTATCTCACACATGACTGAATCCATGGAAGAGGGAATAGCATTTATTTTTGAACCATTTGCTCTCTGTGGACCCTGAAGTGTCAACACAGAGGCTTTACATTAAAGGAGGAGATGAAGGCAGGTTGGCCCATGAGACTCCTTCAGAAGAGGGAGACCTCTGTTGCTTCTCACACACTCAGTTGTGGATTGATTCAAAACTGGCCAGTGGACTGAGGGTAAAACAGTCACAGTGGAGAGATCCCTTTCTGTTCAGAATCTCAGAGGAAGAGTACAACTCTTCATGGCTGCCAGGATGTGCTTTGGGAGAGTTCACTGACTCTTAACATGCCTACAAGATAAAGGTGTTGCAGTGAAGCAGAAGGAGATCCGGGGTCTAGCACAGGGGGAGGCAGTAGTTTTACATGGCAGAATGGAATGACACATAACATGAGCATCTTGGGCTGCAACATCAGGATGGGCTGGGTTGTTGCCCTCCAGGTTAAGCATCTCTCCCTCTTGCCCACATGGCTTTCCTGCTTTTTGTTCTGGAGCAAATTGACTCAAAACTATCTTGGGGATCATGACACTCAATCTGGTGGTGAAGATGTACCAGCTTTCCATTCAGCTATCAGCAAAAATCTATATATTTTTAATGGACATAAAGAAATTTCACACTTGCTTTTTGTCTATGTCAAAATTCTGCTTGTAATAGGTAATTGTTAATTTTCTGTCACTTGATTATTAATAAAAACCTAGATTTATTTACTTGACAGGCTAAACCAGTCTTATTAAAACAAGACTTGGATATAAACAATCATTATAGTCCATCTAAATACCAATTTGTCATTAAAAACATATTCAGTTTGGATTAACACTTGTGTGGGATACAATCATACAACTTCTTAGTGATACAGATAAATGAACTCATACATGTAGTCTCAATTAATTCAATAAGATTACTCATGTGAGTAAGGATTGCTCAAATAAGTAAGAGCTGAAGGATCTGGCCCTTAGGGAAATATATTTATGACTTTGTCGTTAATTCTCATGACTTATGTTTTCAATAAGCAAATGGTATTAATTCAGCTCACAATAGCTTCTTAATTAACCTCCGCACATCAGAGGCATATTCAGGAATCTTAATTTAAAGCATTACTATCTAAGCATGTCATCAACCATCCCATTCCTCAGTGTAACAATTGACTGTGTACACATGGCAAATGCTAATAGTGAGTTAACACAGTTCAAAGAGCCTCACATAATAAGAGTGGGAAAGACTTGGGGATGGTCTGCATGTCGATATTGTATCAAACTGGTTACTTTTCTTAAAAATATTCTGTGTCCACAGAGCATACTTATTAAAGCAAGTGATTTGGCATCACAAATTGCACTAAGTACTCCTCCCTATGACAGGAATATATCCAGTGTTAGAGAGTTTGTCAGCTTCAGGATTTGGGTTGTCCATTTTCTGTTACTCTCCCACTCTTGCTGTCAGTGCCCAGAGACTCCTGGCTTCAGCTGTCTTGGGTGGATGCCATCCCACCCTTCAAACACAGGGAAAGTGTCCCACAGGGCACCCCCAGTTCATGACAAGCCCCAAACTGTCTTAACCTGATAGATCACCAAGACCACATACAGGCCAGGGAGTCCAACCAGGGAAGATTTATTTATGACAGCAACAAAACCCCATATAATCCACACAGGTACCCTGTAAAAACAACCAGTCTAGTCTAGCATTTCTTCCTAAAACTGACTATAAGAAAGTGGCTAAATATCTGGAAAAATATAAATAATAATAATAAAAAAATAGATGCAGTTCAGTAAACACAGAGGCATGGAACTGTTATTTTAAAGGAATCATCTGCACAAATACACACTGAGAGGAGACAGGTCTATAGCAAAAGGCAGTACATTGTATACAACATAACACAAGCAAAAATCATTCTGTAATACCATACTTGTGTAAAAACAAATTTCTTAACAGGAGTAGATAAAGATGAGTATCACATCTGAGACATGTTATGACACATTTCCATCTATCCAGGTCTTAACTGATACAGTGTTGAGTCTTGCTTAACTTGAACTTCAAGAACGATGTGAACACCTTGAAATAGTCTAGGAAAAAAACCCCCAAAAATCATGGGAAAATAAGTTGTCTATCAGGAAAGATCAGGAAAAATGAGGGAAGACTCATCAACACTTCAGAAGTCACAGATATATAAGAAGCTGCCACAGAGGGAATAGTTTGTGTTTTAAAGCATAGAGAACAAGAAGTAATGAAGGCAAAATGCAGCAGAGAGATTTGTATTCAAAACTCGGAAAAAAAAATAACTGCAAGGACAGAGAATCACCTCAAGGTACTGTAAACATGGACAAATATGCCAACTTGAAAATGCTGATTTATGACACTCAGAGTGACTATGCACATTTATGTACATGCAAGCCACACACAGTGCAATTTAATATCCACAGGTTTAAGAGAAGAACAAGAGACAGGCTTTTATTTCCACCAGGAGATGAAGTGAAAGACTTCCTATCATAATTCCTTGTAAGTAATGGGGTCAATTCCATCAAACAAAATTAGTACCAAGGAGAAGCATAATGAAAAGCAGCCATACTTCTTGAAATAATAACCTCACCAATTAGGAATATTCAAAAATATTTTCTCTTCATTTACGGAAGTACTTTGTAAAGTTCATTTCAAACATGGAGGAAAAATAGGAGCCAGAAGGAAATTCTGTATTTGTGGCATTTTTATTGCAAAATGTAATTTTCAAATTGTATTGTATTGATAATTGCACTGATCATCCCTCAAAGAGCAGAGTTGCCCCCACATGTCTGGAATAGTGAACCAGAACCCCCCAAGTTCTCAGTCACTCATTCCCATGCAAAACCAGCAGTTGCTGTTGCATAGTTTTCCTTCTGTCCCTGTCTGGATGTATCATGGTGTGCTAGGTGCCATATACACAAAACACCCAAAATACTCACCCTGCTCATGTGTGAGTTGTAACTGAAATGGAATCCAGAGAAAGGTGGCCACACAGATTGACATAAGATGAGAGCTTTACAGGGATTCAGGCGAGGCAGAATACTATTATGGTATCCCAGAGGTACTCTTGGGTATTATATTTGCTTGCTCCATTAAATGTGTGATTTGAGAGGCAGATGGAAGGACAAACAATTTACTATCTTGGTGTTACTTACACAGGGATGTACTACAGCTCAGGAGCAGAAACAATGTCATGTGACTTACATTATTTATCAACCCTATGAGTTGCAAATATATTAAAATTGCAATTGGCAGCTTGTAAACAATCTGCAAACCAAGAATTAGCCTCTCCAGGGTACCACATCCCTTTTTGAGCAACATATAAATACGAATATTTTACAATCTGGATGAAACAATTCATGAGCACTCAAAATTGTAACATGCATGAAAAATATGAAATAATGATGTATTTATTTTGCTAGTTATATGTTTGTCTTTCTTTCCAACCACTTTTTTTCCCCCTGTATTTTCTGGTTGTCTTCTCTGAAAATAAAATGAAAAACAAAAAAGAAAACACAAAAAAACCCCAGTTGGCCTTAAATGCATATTCAGGCCAAAGAAGAGAGCTTTGGCTACATGCAATTGACAATGTCAAAAAGACAAACCTCCTACAAAGAGAGATTAGAAAGTGAGCCTTAATGACAAATAGAAACAATACTTGTAAAAAAAAAAAAAAAAAAGAAACCCAGGCTTTCATCATACCAAACAATAACTGAACATTATTGTACTTATTTGCATACAAGCTGTGCCCACTGAGCTAATAGAAATGTTCAGAAAATGCCAGTAAAATCTGGTAGGGGTCAGATCCAGAGCCCTGAGAGCATTCTTGCATCCATCATCACATAATTAATTGATCCCCTCCTCTGAGTAACACACACATATGCACACACTCACCAGCCTTGTGTGCAAATGAGAGGAGCATAAGGAGATTGAGACTGCTCTTTCTCTCCTAGCCATATTTGCTTGGGGAGGAGACAGACTGGAGCTGCTGGCTGGGCTGTTAGATCTTGTGGTGCCCAAATGAGAATATTGCTGTGTTAGAGGGGGGCTGCAGCTCTGACACTGCTGCTGCTGAGCCTGATGGATCTCAACCCATGCCCCTGCAGCCCAGCAGTGATTCCATTAAATTTTATCTCTGCATCACAGTTGATGCTGGTCATTCTGTCTTGGTAGAGCAAAACAAAAGGCAGAAGTGTGGAGAAAGCACATTTCTGTTTGTATAAGGCTAAAGCATAAAGAGAATACTGAAAGATGAGCCTTCAAAGGAGGTGGCAAGAAGAAGGGGCATTTTCCATGCAATAGAGATGAAGGTCCATAAAGCAGAATGGTTGCATCAGCTTCTGAGATGTTATTTCTGGTGTGTCCTCATCTGACACTCCCATCAGAGGATTATGAGGGCACGCTGGCAGCCTGTGTATGCTGAAGAGGTCCATGCCCAGTGCAGGCATTAGCTTTCAATATTTTCATGGAGAATAGGCTAGAGAGAAATAACCCTCTGTAGTGATCTATGGTGGTAACACAAGCCATCTGGCAGCAGATGCTTCTGATTAACATCCTGAGACACAACACAAAGCAAATATGGTGTGTGGACGCACCCACTGCACATCTCACTGTACCTCCAGGGTCAGACCTGGGCCCAGGCTCAGAGCAACCACCAGTGCTGGGCTGAACTTGGTGACCTTGAGGTGGGAAAGGGCCCAGCAACGTTTTCTGTAAAACACAGTGTCTGCACGGAGACAGAAAAACCCATTGCAGTTTTCTACCAGCCTTAATCCAGATTTCTTCAGAGAGAAAAATATCCCTGTTTTCCCATCCTTGTTGTCAGGTATAGCATACTGAGGATTTTTTAGCCTAGGAGACGTTGCATGCACTACAGCTATAAGTGCCTTGCAACAATGAAAGTTGGGGGTTTTTGTGACAAAAAATAATTGCATATATTTTTCTTTTCCCCTTCCCTTCCCTTCCCTTCCCTTCCCTTCCCTTCCCTTCCCTTCCCTTCCCTTCCCTTCCCTTCCCTTCCC
>JANIJG010002150.1:77231-97453 GCA_024611175.1 Megaceryle torquata | reverse complement strand
TCCCTTCCTTTCTCTTCCTTTCTTTTCCTTTCCCTTCCCTTCCCTTCCCTTCCCTTCCCTTCCCTTCCCTTCCCTCCTTGCAATGATTTTAATCACTGGTACATCATTTAGGGGCTTCTGGAGAGGTTGCTGGCCATTAGTGCTACCCACAGCTACCATTTTCCTTTTTCACCTCCACACTGGTCATTTGCCTCTAGGACAGGATGTGTTGATTAACATGACTGCCTCTCAGGTCCACCTTTTACTCTTTACCTGGCTGAGACTTGAACAGAAGTAGCAGCAGGTGGCCTGACCCACTGGATAGATCATCTCTCCAGGCATCCTTCATCCCTTCCATTCCCTCTGGCTGTCCTGTTTCCCCATGGATCCCAGGGGAGATTGCAAACACAGACACACACACAGTTTGGTGCTGCTCTGCTCTGTCTTGGCAAACCTGGCAGCCCTCTTCACTCCCAACCTGGAGCAGAAATGGACAGTGTAGATGCTGGGCTTTGTCCCATGTCCACTGGGTGCATGCTTGCACCTCCAGGTACAGACTCCAGTTACAGTTTGTGACCACGTGGCGAGAGGACAGGGAGAGGCCAATTTTAACTTTGCCTATTCGATGACAGCCCAGAGTTTGGCAGCAGCAACCTTGGGTGGGGAGCTTAGGAAAGGCGAGGCACAGGGTGCCCTCCTACATCCTCACTGCTGGGTACTGCACCTGGAAATGGAAATTAGGTCGATTGCAGGAAACCTTTCCCCTGCGTTTCACATGGCTCAGCAACATGTGAAGGCCACTGCTTGTCATTGCAAGAGCTGATGGTGGGGTTAAGAACTACAGGTCAGGCAAAGGAAGGGAGGTGATAGTTATCTGACCTGACCCCAATCTGGAAATAGAAACATCTCATTTATTCCTCAAGATTGCGAAACCTGCCAAATGAGATTGGTCAATGTGAAACACTTGCAGGGTTGCATTGCTCCCTTAATTTCAAATGCTTAATAAGAAAATAAGCTAAAACATATTAAAAAATTTATTATCCTCAGGTATGCATCTGAATTTATATTATTGTATCAGTGACCTATATCACACACTGTTGTGCCATATGTCAGAAAACTGCTGGTAGCTGTTCACTGTCTTCCTACAGACTAGGACCTTGTCTCAATCTGCCACTTAGCTCAGTCCCGTAATTTCACTCTTTTCTACTTTGCAGTCTGCCAATGCAGTCTGGGGCAATGGCCTTACAGGAAGAGTTGTATGGCACTGTGGATAATCCTATGGACTTCGGAGCATCCAAAAGAGCTTTAAAGCAAGGGCTTCATGCACAGAAGACTGTTATTGGTTCCATTAGGACTACTGAGCATCAAAGTATTCCTATAAATGGGGCCTTAAACTTCCAGGTTGCAGCTCTGCTGCTACCCCATGACAACACGTTGAACAGGTTATCTCTCATTTGGTCCTTCAGATGTTCTTTTCACCTGTTGTACATTTCAAGCATTTTGACTGCAAGTTGTCAGCACGGCCAAGATGTTTGATAGTCAAACAGCCACAACCTCCACATGCTTCTGTGCAAGAAATAATAATGGCACTAGGATGCTCTGCAGATCTTTTGCAGTAGTTGTTCAAGGAAAAAAGGGTTTCTGTGGCTTGTCCTGCCTTTCCCCTTGGTTTCTAAGCATTCTGAAGCTGTAGTTCATGTGCTCCTCTGAGCATAGGTACTGTGACACTCCACAGAGCATCTGCATGGGGTGGCAGGAGAAGAGTGCGTCAAGTGCAGGTTTAATGGGGGATGCCTTTACTATCCCCTTTTTACATCCAAACTGGCATGTTCTTGAGTGTATGAGATACAGTCATAAGTCTTCTCCATTTAGATAAGGGATGTGCCAGCCCTGAAACTGCAGAATATAATTTATACAGAGTGAAATTGAATTCAGGGATCTGAATCTCAGCCCATTAGGGTAACAGGCAGGAAATACCACATCTGGAAGATCCTGGATACTTTTTTCTCTTTGCATAACCCAAGCACGTTTTTTTTTGAGAGCTGGTAACCCGAATGTCAGCCATTAGAGAGGTTCAGACATGAAGACCCGACCCCAGGCTGTCCTGCTAAGCCCCAGCCAGAGTGGGGACCATCAGCCAGAAAAATTCCTGTCCCCACCGCCTGCCCCAGGCACCTTTCACTGCAGAGACCGCCCTGTTCACAAAGCTTATTCTTACATGTTGGGGTTTGGACTTGGTAACAAAGAGCCTGTGTGTGCATCTTATTATGTTTTCTTATTTATTTCCAGGATGGGTGTTTGGAGCTCAGGCCAATGCTAAAGGTCCAAGCTGACCTTTCCTTCCCATCAGGGGCTGTCTTCTTGTGTGATCCCTGCCTGCTGAGGCACAAGGCAGGGCTCCTCACCAGCTGGGAAACAGCTCCCTGGGACCATTGTTAGGACCCCTTCACAGAACTGGGGAAGGGACAACATTCACAGCAAAGGAGGATACGAGGCAATAAATATTTTATGTGTGGAAGATGCCAAATTAAATCTGAGGCATTTGGAAAACCACAAGAATACTCCAAGGCCATGAACATTATTCCTGCTATACAACAAGAAAAACAGAAGATTCAACAGACCATAAAATGAAGGGGAAAATCATGTTTTCTTGCCTCGGGAGGGTTTGAAAATTCAGTGCTGCTGCTGCTACCACCACCATTAAGGACTTTTCATTGATGTCAGTTCAGGGGCAAAGCTTAGGTGAATGATGGCTCAAGGGCATTTAACCCTCCAAGTGCTTCACAAACATTAATTAATAGAGCTGGGCAAATAATTTGCAGCAGATTATCCAATGAATTCAGGGCCTGTCTCTGCTTGCAGAGAGCTGGTTTGTGCCCTGGTTTTGCTCTGCTGAGCAGCAAAATAAGTTTACTTTCCTCAGCAGTGCTCAGCTGACATATTATTTGGGGTTTGGGGCACAGGGCAGACCCATCCTCCCAGTTTTTTTCCCTGTTCAGGTGAGCAAGGTGAGGGCAAATATGCTGCTCTGCTCCTCATTCTTTCAGGGTCAAGCTGGGAGTTACAGCAAAATGACAGCCTTTCATGACATGCAGTGCTGTTGGCCTCAGCAGGGATGAGGCTGTGCTCCAAGGGGTGACCCCTGCCCAGCTCCTCCTGGGGTTACACTTGTTACTGGCTCTGGACTGTGCCATCAGGCATCAAGCTATCTCCATGCTGTCCTGCGTGAAATGAGTTCATCTGGTGACAGGACTATGCTGCTACAAGTGGTTCTGCCAAGATGTCTTGCCAGGAGTCTTCTGCCTGCCAGGAATCATCCTGTCTCAGTGAAAAATAATGAGGCATATAAAAGAAAATATAAAAGACACAAAGAGCTAATAAATAGGCACATAAGAGTGTGCTTAAAAATTACATACAATATTGCTAATAATTTGTAATCTGGATTCCTATGAAAATTTTAAAGCAATCTCAGTTGATTTCTGCAGATATTTCTGTGCACATATGCATTTCTCAATTCATCTGTGTGTGCCTACAGATTTGTATGCATTTCTTGATAGTCTGTGAAGCCCCTGCTTCCAACTGGAACAAAATTTAACAGAGACATGAAGAGGTAAGTCAGAGATAACAAAGGTGACTTTGACAATGAATTTCACTTGCATTTCAGGAGAACAGTGTATAGTCCAAAGGACTGTAGACTGCGTGAAGACTTGGGGTCTGTGGGTCAGCCAGCACCTCCCATTCCCACTGAATTCAGTCCATGATAGGATGTAAATATCAAGAAAAGGAAACACTAACCATGAAAAATCAGACCCCAGAGTTGAACCATATGTGGATTTAATCATCAAAGGTGACAACATTTGTAACATTTGCCATGCAAAATAACCTTCACACTGAAAAATCTCCATCAATGTGAATTAACTAGATGTGCATTACTGTTAGAAATAATGACTTGATGGTATTTACAGAGGCCTATAGCAATGTCTGTAGTTAGTAGATATCATCTACATTGCTAAAACAAGGATGCTGTCTTGATAAACTTCCACTATAAAATGTGAGGGCCTCTAGGGAACTGAGTACAGCTGCCAAGGGGTCAGAGAAAATTGTAATGCACAACTGAGAAAGAACAATAAACATGGCTTTATTACAGACCACAGGACAATGCCTCTGTCCTCAAGGACTGTAAATAACCAGGAGACAGAGCAGTTTTGGGGGATGGGGAAAGGGTCTTGAGTAGGTGCAAGGGGATGGAAGGCAGACTGCTGTCCATCGTGACCAGAACTGCTGCCCAAGACAGGCACTTCCACCACCACCTGGCCTGATGGTCTCCCTGCTGCTTCTCCTACTTTCAGTTCAAAAGCTAGCAGAAGCAGAGTAGCAGGTGGGCAGTACTATGCTTCACTCCTGCTAGGTAAAGAGCTTTTATGCTTTTTGAAACCACTTTGTAAATCCATGGTCAAAAGACCAGGTCAAACCTGGCAAATGTGTGCAGGCAGACTTTTCCTTTAAAAAAGGATTAATAACAACCCGAACAAACCCTCAGTTATAATGTTTATCTGCTTCCCAATATCCTCTCACATCTGGAAAAGACCTTTCCTCCTTGCTAACATCTGCTCTCTCTCCCTCCCTTCCCACACTCATATGGAGATGGGCATGTGCCCTTCAGCACCACTATGTTCAGCACACTTTGGACTGTGAAACGGCTGAAGTCTTTGCTGCTGAATGGGATATCAACTCTTTTGAAAAGGCAGGTTTGTCCAAGAGAGAAGGGAGAAAGAAAATAAGTTAATACCAAGGGTTTATCTGTATGTCAATGAACTTCTGCCTTGGGCTGAACGCCAGCTAGAACAGGCCGCACATGTATGGGGCTGGTGTGCTCAGGTGTTAGGGCTGGGACTGCTAATATCTCTGCTGAGTAAAGTCTGGCCGCAGAGCAGCTCTGGCTTATGAGACTGGAGTAGCAATGGACAGGAAAGCATCAGCAGTGTTTCATACTGCTGGGATAAGGCCTTCATCCTATCACAAAGCCAGTGATACAGGATATGCAATAGATCTGAGTGTACTAAGTCTCTTGATACTGCTGTCTCATGAGGCAGCACAGCACTTCAAAAATAATTCAGATAGGCTTTGCACAGACACAGACATGAGGAACTACATATTGACAAGCAGGCTTGAGGAAAGTGTGCATGAATACATACATGAAAGCATACAATCCCAGTATATCCAGTTGTAGAGAGGTATCTGTCAAGAGACTGCAATTGAAGAGATTTGTTGGAGGGCCAGTTTTGAGGTTTGATCTGCAAAACATAAAAATCAATAAAAGACTTTACCTTGGCTTGAGTGAACTTTGGATCTTTATACAAGTCATCCTGAAAGGCAGCTGTAGTGGGGGGGGGGTTGGTCTGTTCAACTGAATAAGAAGTGATAGGACAAGAGGAAGTCGCCTCAAGTTGCACCAAGGGAAGTTTAGATTGGATATTAGAAAGCTTTTCTTTACTGAAAGGGTTATCAGGCATTAGAAGGGCTTGTCCTGGGCTGTGGTGGAGTCCCCATACCTGGAGGTATTTAAAAGTTATGTAGTCAAGGACTTGTCAGTGTTAGGTTAATAATTGGACTCTTAAATATATTAAAGGTCTTTTCCAATCTAAGCAGTTCTGTGATTTTGTGATTGGAAAATTAATTCACCCATGGAATTAATTAATGACATGTTAACAAATGCACAGATGATACCTAACTGGAAGAGATGCAAAATCCTGGTGAGAACAGGGCAATAAGGATTCAGGAATATGAAAACTGTGAGCAGAAATGAACAAAATTATATTTTAGACGGGAGACAAGCATAAGGTAAATAAATTTCAAAAACATAAATCAAATGTTTAGCAACACTGAAGCATGGAATATAGAGATCTTGGGTTCTGGGGTGAAAATAAACTGCAAATGAAATAGTTCACTAGGTGCTTTGACCAGTCAGGTTTATTTTTATTGTAGTTTTCAATTCAGGCCTTGCACTTGTGAGGGAAGAGGTGTGATTTTCTCTTAGCAGTGCCAGGAACTGGCATGCAACTTTCTGTCTGGATGCAGAAGCATCTCTGTGCATGCACAGACAGACAGCAGTGAGCCCATGCTGCCACACCAGTCATCAGGGAGACAGAGGTTCTCCAGCATTTGCCTGTAGAACCTGTTAACCCAGAAAGACCCCACCTGACTACATTCAGGTTTGGGTTGTATCTGTAGCTCTTGAGTAGAAATTTGCATACTTGATTACACACATATATGTCTGTTCATATTCCTGCAGTTTACTTGGAAGTGAAACATTTAATGCATTTCTAGAAAACAGTCCTCTTTCTGATCTTGTTCCACAACACAGACAGATAATTTTAACTGGCATTTTCCTTTGCCTAATGGAATGAGGTTGCTTTATACTTTGGCATCTGTATTGAGCTTTACATGCTTCTCCAATAAAAAGCAGAACGCTAAGGTCTTATGAAGTATTTCTCTTTTCACTGATGGCTACCAGTTAGGCTCCAGTCCCAGAAACCTTCTGTATTTGGTGGCACTTTGGATGTATTTTACCATTTGTAGTGGCTGAAAGTGAGTCAGCTTTTGCAAACATCTTATAAACCAACAAGAAATATTTGGAACTTCCTTTCTTCTAACACGGAACAAGGAACTTTATGAAAATAGTGTAATCATAAAGCTTTCACTTTTTTTTCTGAGTTCTTCAGTTGGACTTCCCTGAGATCTCCTTGCTTAGCTACATGTTACAAATCTGTAAAAAACCTTATGAAAATATTGGAAGATGTGAAAATAAAATTAAGAGTGGAAAATTTAGGTGTATTTTTACTGTATCAAGCAGTCTTCCCCAGTGGTTATTCTGTTAACCTCTAGGTGGTTAGACCTAGACTGGTCATGGAATATAATTGTACACCAGTCAAAGAAACAGACAGAATTATAAATTGTTATTTTTCTAACATTCATGATATTAGGGTGGTGGCAAGATATCTCCTAAAATCTTAACTGTTACATTAAAGTCCTTGGTTTCACATATAACCATAAAGATCCTGGGGTATATTACAGGTATTTATATACCCAAGATATTGGAAAAAAAAAAAAAAAAAGATAAAAAGTAAAGAAAACAAAATTTTGTGAGGGTCTGCTGAAGGGTCAGTTTGAGTCTCAGTGAGGACAGATTGATTCTCTCTCTATTTAGAAGGACAGAGACAAATAGACATCTTACTGTAGCAAACATTACTAAGAGCACTGAATGAGGATGGGTAGGACTTTCTCTTTTTGTTGCCTTCAGGAACTAGTGAGGACACTTGTGTACGTAGAATCAAGCGTGTGGATTTCCTCACTGATAACACGGGCATCCTGCTGCGTAAGTGCTGCCAGATCAAGGTTCTAGGTGGCTCCTCCCATGGGCAACTTTCATGATTAATAAGTTATTTTCAGAGAAGTGGCTCACTATGATAATGAGGATGATAATAACAACAATAATATAGTACTCTGATGATTATAATAATAAGAATAATACAATAATAATAATTATTATTATCATAATCTTCATCTTATTCCATGGCCTTTCCCTGAAGTCAGTGACTATAGCTTTGTAACAGACCTGTCACAAGTCTGTGAGTGCAGATGTCAGATCTGTAGTGCAGACCATAACCTCCTTGCTTCAAATGCACTGAGTGACTGAGGACGTTGTGCTTGCCCAGAGCTGTTGCAGAGAGGGAGGAAAAGCATTGCTGAGGCAGCTTGTGGAGCTGGACATGTAACCAGGTCACTTCCCTTCTGGCAGCTTATAAAAGTGGCAGAGGAAGCCTGCAGTGTACACTGAGGTGGAGGGAGAAACAGGGGTAGGAGAGGACAACTGAAATGTGCACACGCACATACAAAAAGGAAGCAAAAGGAAGAGCCCTAATAATGAAGTGCGTAAGATGTGTTAATATTAAAGAACGATGAAGTAGTTTCAAATTTAGGTCAGAAAGCAAGCACCTGTCAGCAGTGCTGAACTGTGTATTATTTTCTGCAGCTTTGCAACCACTGTATCCTCTTGCTTGACCTTAGATCTTAAAGTGTCTAAGTACTGAGGATAACAAACTCATGGGATGTGATGGCAGCAAATTTACACTGATGTCTGCAGGAAGCTGAGTAGACCCTCCAGGCTGGAAAGAAATTATCTCATGACTGGACTTCTCCTCAGGGGCTGGGGAAGTTGAATGATGTCAGCAAGAATGACACATGGGCATGCAAAAGGGGTAAGCCTGGCTGGAGGTGACATCTGGCTGCATCTGCTGTTTTAACTCAGTGGAGGGTGTGTAACTCTTGCCATATTGGAACATGGCCATGTCCACCATGGCCAGCATCCTGCTGCTGACCTGAGTTGGTGCTGGACAATTCAGAGGAAGGTGACACCCTCCCCTCTCACCTCAGATGATGAATGTGGCTGATGATTGCACAAACCTCCACAGAGCTCAGGGAGGCCAGACAGTGATTTCAGCCCATGATGAGCTTCCAGCCTGGAACATGGAGATTAATGGTCATTACAGTATCTGTCCTGGTCAGCATACTGCAAAATGCCTTTTCTCTATATGAATGTTTAACCTTTTCCTCAATCTCATCACACTTTTTATCTCAAGAGGGCAAAGAGAATCCAGGTTGTCTTTGCTCCCTGCTTCCACCAAGTCAGGGACACAGCAAGGATGTAGTATGTCAGACTTACCACAGCACATGGTAACATAGCACATTTGATGGACCATCGTATCAAGCCCAGACATGCAGGGATCCATTCCCCTCAGCTGCTGTGTGGGCTGGGCTGGGATTCTGGCACTTTGTGTTGTCCAGCCCAAACTTCAGGCAACTCCAGGCTCTGTGCTCAAGTATTTAGCACTTCATACTGGGGACTGAGGGGCAAGCAGGGAGGAGGAAGAGAAGTAGAAAGATCAGTATGATCCAAGGAATGAGAAGCAGTGCCTTACAGGCTCTCTCCTACAGCAGCAGGTAGCTTTATTCTGTTTCTGGTTTGGCACCTTGTGCTGTTGTCCTAAAAGTAGATAGAAAATACTGAACTGGGCAACATAGTTTTCAGTGCATGGGTTATCTTCTTGCCTCTTTTAAGAAAGTAACAAATCATCATGCAGCATCTTTTATGTTTACCTGTTTTCAAATGGCAGTTATTTGCTTTTCCTCAGAACAGTAACAATGTGAAATACAAGTACTTGCCAACCGGGGCTGCACCCAGAACAGTTTATCATTTACTCGCAGCAGGTTACACATTGTAAAATGATGGAACTGAGCCCCATGTTAATGTTTAACCAGATATTAACTCCACCCTGGCAGCACTTGGCTATCACACCATGAACAGATCTGCAGGTGCATTGTATTTCTGAACAGCTCTGGTATTTCCACTGTAGAGCATGAATATCCAGGGATACATTCTGATATGCAATGTGTAGGATTGAGTACTTAAAAAAATATAATAATGATACCAATTCCAAACTGCATTTTCAACACCAATTTCATACCTGACAGGAAGAATCCTGCTAGTTTTCAAGTAAATGTCATGTTAATATCATATGCAATAGAAACCTCTGTTTCACAAATACTGCCCTGTTCACCAACAGCACCAATCCAGCCCATCAACACCAACCCAACCTGAGGAGGACTCCTGCTTTGCTCCAGTTTACTTTTAGTGTTCAAACATAGAGTGACTGCTACCCTTTTGGATTACAGCTGGGAGTGGAAAATACTCTTTAAATCCCAACCTGGAAAAAAATATGCCAATGATCTTGTAGGAGATACCGGACTCATGATTTCCAATAACAGTCTCACAGATTTAGGAGTGGATGATCATAATCTGAGATTATCAATCTCTCTTTATTCACTCACTGCTTGCTACACTGGTATACTTTCTGTTAACATATCTATTGCAATAAGGGCTGTACCTGCTGAAGAAAACTCAGGCTGGATTCCACCCTGATCGCATTCACTCCATGAGTAAGCATTTTCCGGGTTAGTTCCTTATTGTCTTTTACTTTTTGGTGTGCTGAAAATTTATTTAGCCTTGTTGCTTCATTCTTTCTATCCAGATAGCTATATGATATCTGACTATCTATTCCCCTAATCCCAAATATCCCCTGTCAGTAAACAGAGTTATTTCTATTTTCTTCTGCTTGTATGAAGAGGATACCAGATGTGAAGGTTGATTTTGCTTAAAATTAATGTGCTTTTCATCTGAGGAGAAGTAGAGTAGGATTTTCTTTACATATCACTAAGTTAAATGGAGGCTGGGAAAGTTAATATGATAACTACAGTACTGGATCAAGGCTATATGGGACCAGCTGTCATCTGGTTTTCCATTTGTAAAATACATGTAACGCTCTGCTGCTTCCCAGGAATTTTGTGGGAAAAAATAAAAAAAAAAAAGCATTAGTGTGCACAGAGTTGAAGGAAGCATCTATTATTATCAGACTGCAGTGGCACAAAAAGGTCACAAGATTCAAATTTGGTGTAGAGAAGAAAATCCACAAATGTGTCATTCTGAAAATGTTGGCTCAGTCTGAGGTGAAATTTTGTAGAGTGTGAGTGTCCTTGACCCTTTTCCCTCAGTCTGGATTTCAAGAGTCCTCATCACTTTGCCTCAGCTAAAGTACACACGGGAAGCTACACTAAACACTGGGACATGCTTAGATGTGGTGCAAAGGTGCTGTGAATAGCTGCACCAGCAGAGGTAGCTTGTTTAATGAACCACGCAGAGTGCAGAAGGAAGCTGTGTCAGGGACCACTGTGGCAGGGTGGACACCTCAGCTTTCCCATTCCTTGGGCTTTCCTGGAAGCAGAAGCCACCAGACAAAGAAATCAGAAGCAACCCAACCAAGTGTAAATTGTCACAGCAATTTGGGTGAGAATGGGTGAGGGGACAAGCAACTTTCCCACTTCCATGGGGCTGTGAGCTGTGCACATAGATAGATATTTCCAACCATGTGGACTATCTGGCTCATGCGCTGACTGGAAGGCAGGTCCAGAGGGGGATGGGGAGGGTTAGGGAGGGGCTCATGGGTTACTGCCTAGGGGATTGAGGAGGGGAAGGAGGAGATGTGTGACCATCGGGGGAGAAGAAGGAGCAGTGGCAGCAGTAGTGGGGCAGCGTGCTGAGAGAAGATTTTAACAAGTGTTTTAGAAACCAGTTGTGCTTTAAACAGCTGTGCTGCTTGCTATACTAAACATACCCCTGAAAGTAGCCAGCTTTTATTCCTGAGGCATGCTAAAACCTCTGCAGCTTCAGCTCAATGAGATGTAGTGAGTGGGTTTATACCAAATACATCCAGGAGGTAAATAAATGCTCCACAGAGATGCAGATCTCCTCCCTCACCCCTGTGCAGGGGGATGGGGTCACATGGCAGAGCAGCCCAGCAGAGCAACAGCTCTCTCTCCCACTGTGATACCTCTTTATTTGTGCCAGCTGAGTCCTGAAATATCTGCTTTGGAGAAATGAAAGACACGCTCATATATTGATACGGGACAGCTCTAGGGCACAGCCACACTTGGCTCTGTTTATTTCATTATCTTTCATTTATTCTTTGGTGTTCACCCTACCAGAAATATAATAATAATCAGACAGATAGATTAAACAAATCTGAATCTCTGCCTAAAGACTCAATAAAAATTGAGCTTAACTGCCTAGTAAGAACAAACAAACAAAGATCCTCTTAATTAATTTTTTTTTTCTATCTTCCCTTCAATTTAATTTAATTATAAATATTCCGGGTCCAGAAGTAGAGCTATCAAAATCCTTTGGGAAAGACGTCCATTTCCAGCTCAACCACAGAGAAGTTTGCACAGAGTCTTGTGTGGGGACTCATGTTTTTGTGGCTTACAGACTGTTTTTGCAGTTACAGAGATGTCAGTATTTTGATACTGTAAGTGCCTTTATCAGCAGAATTTCTGAAGCTCCCAAAGTTTTTCTATTACTCTTGGTTTGTTTTTTATTTCAAAATTATAGTAGAAAACCCCAAAACCCAATAAAATGAAACAATGAAAACAGAAGTGACCAAATGACTCCTCCTAGAGGGAGCTGGGAAGATCCCTGAGCCCTGGCACATCCTGGCTTGCCAAGCTGCTGTTGGACTCTGCACCCATTCCCATCAAATGAATTAATTTAACAAGTCTCTATTCCTGCAGAAGGATATCTTAATGCCAATTAATTTTGATCACAGTCACTACAAATACAGATCAATCTGCCAACAAATAGCAGCATTGTTCAGTAAAATTCCTTTCCTCCTGTGGCTTCCTCAACACAAAGTCAGAAACCAGTGGTCAGAGGAGAGGTAGAGCGGTGACACGTTTTCACAACATCACGTACCTATGCCATCCATGTAATCCAAGGCACGTAAAAATCCCAGCCTTTCCTTTCTGGCAGCACTGATGTCCTTCAGGAAGGTGGCAGATGGGGGATGAAGTGACAAGATGGGATCAAAGGTAATATGAGGCCTTCTTGTTCCCATCCTTCATTGATTAAGCCTTGTTACAGCTCTTATAATTAATTCAAATAAAGATCTTAACTTCTCAAAGCTGTATTCACATTTTCCTTCACTGAAGCTCTACAGGCTAGTGAAAGGCGTTTCTAGGAAAGTGATATCCTGGGATATCTCTAGGCAATAAATTACCCTTTCCCCACTCCCTCTCTGCACTCATTTAATTTAAAAGTGAAGGGTGCTGAGTTTTATTAGCCCCCCTCTTGTCATCACAGCCTGTGATTTGCAGTCCCAGGGCCAGACTTCTCTTCCCTTTTTCCTCCCAAGCGCCACAAGATCACATTACATTAGACAGCAAGGTCTGCTGGGTCACAGCCCTGGTCGCTGTCACCCACTTCCCGCTCCCACAAAATCCATATAAGAGAACATTTTCCCTTCATCTTTGCAAAAATAAAAAATAATAAAAATAAATTAAAATAAAATAAAATAATAATAAAAAAGACAATGACCTGATGGTTTGTCTGTGCAAAGGCTGTCAAAGAAAGACACTTGCTGTGTTTGGATGTGTGCATATTGTTGAACAGAGCTTTACCTATAAGCCAGATGGAAAGAGAACCTGAAAGAGAAAGGAGGAAAAGTGGTTAAATCTGGGTATCTGGAAAACACATTTCCCACTCATGTACCACTTGTCACCGCCTTTCAAGTAAGCCATCACCCTGACAGCAATGTACCACTGTTCAGCAGCATCCCTCTCACTGCCTGAGTGCACAGTGAGTTGGTCCAGCTGCCACTGCAGGAATTGCCAGTTATTAAGCTCAGAGCAAAGTAAAACAAACACTGATACAAGCATTGCTGACAGCAAGAGAACAGAGTACCTCCTTTCAGAAAACATTTATGATTGTATGATTCATGGGGACCCAAGAGGATGCTCAGAGAGTAACTTTTATGTCCATGTCTTTGCAAGTATATGTATAAGTTAATATTGTATTGAATTTGTCAAATGGCACATACACCAAAACCTTCAACCTGTGCATGCCAGCATAGCTGGGCAGACAAAGCAATAGGAGCCACCCTGGCCTGCATGCTTGTCCAAGAGGGAGCACCATGTGGTACCAGTGGAAGGATGAAACAGGATCTCCACCTTCTTCCCTGAGAAAACATTTACGGCTGTGGGAACACTGGTGAGTGACAAAAAAGAGCTTAGGACTGGTCAGGAGAATTCGAAGTCTTAGATGTTTTAGCTCCCAAGTGACTTACTCAGCAAGTTATGAATTGTAGTCACTGCAGGTGAATAATCAAGGGTATCCCTGCAATCTCAGTACTGGAAAACAAAGACAGTTCCCCTCAGGGTAGTGGGAGAAACAAGTAATTTTCTTTCTTCTATGTTTCTTGCATTAAAACCTTGTGAGCTGCCTATCTTCTGTGCTAACATTGCCCACAGCCAGTCTTGAAATAGAGGGGTGACTTTATCAGACTTTGCAGGTTAGCTTATTCTCCTTTATGGAATCACTAACGGGAAGGAATTTTCTTTCTTATCTAGGAAGTGAACCTAAAATTACTTTTCCTCGGGCTTCTGGTTTAACTGAATGGCATTTGCCATTAAGAAACAGCAATTGTTAGCTGTAGCAGAGTAGGGTCTCTTTCCCTGGGAGGGCACTGGAGATGTCTGTGTTATCATCTGGAATGAAGGATGAATTCTCTTATAAATTAATAGAAGCACAAAGTGAGCATGCAGTGGAGGTTTAACCACATGCTTACCCAACATCTGAGGTAAAACCAAAATGGTGTGGACCTTCAATACATTACAGTTGTGGTTTTGAATATTTGGCATTTACAGTGTAGGTTGTACCATATTCTGTATTTCTCTTAAAGGTTCTTCCCTAAAGATTCCTCTCATGATGCAATATTAACAAGTAAGTATACCAGACTTCTTTTTGAAGACAAGCTTCTAAGCCTTAAGACCAAAAAGGCTTGGAAGGCTCTTTAAGTATGTGAGGTGTAGAAGAGTGTACTGTGCATCAGGACAGCCATGAGAAACCACCCTTGAGGTATTCAAATGGGACAAGGAATGAGACAAAGCAAAAGCAAGGAAGTTGGCTGGAGGGGAGCTATGTGGAGCTTCAAAGAGTAAGGCAAAAGGGATTTGACCTTACCCTGTGGTGCCAGTGAGAGCTGGGGAGATTCACATGGGGAGTGATATGTCTGAGGTGAAGGGAAAGATGGTGCTGGTAGAGGCAGTCTGTGTGAAGTTCTTCCAGAGCAGACAGGAGAAACTGTCAAAGAGCAAAACAAGAGTTAATCAATGCCTGGTAAAGAGACATTGAAGTAATCACAGGAAGAAAAACTAATAAAGTGTTGGAAAGGAAGAAACTAACAGTTTCCAGTAATGATGAAAAGGGTGGAGAGAAAGGCATAAAATCTGACACTGCAAAAGGAGGTGACAGGCAAGTAACATCAGTGAGAGAGGCAAATGGAGCATTACAAAGGAGAGCATTCAGTGCCTGTTGATTTGGCTCTGAAAAGCCAGATGGGAGGGTGAAAGAACAAGCAGGAATGTTGGTTACAGTACAAATGGAGAAACTAAGACAGAGCTGTAAATTGGTCATCACAGGGTTGCTTCTGCAGTCCAAGGTGTAACTGAAGTCACCTTATAAAAAGCAGAGAAATAAAAAGAGGATAAAAAGCCAAGTTGATAATGAACTCAGGAAGCAGAAGAAAGGGTGGTGCCTGCCAAGAAGAAGCAAGAGAAAGAGGAGATCCCAGGGAATGGAAAGAACTCAGGAGGTGAAACCATTGTGTCCTGAAATGGAATACTGAGATGAATGTCCAAAAATGGGGTTTCTCCCCACCAGGTCTGCTGCACAGTAGCAGATCAGTGTCTCCTCACTCACATATGCTCCAAAACACAAGGCATTTGGTTTTAATGACAGACCATTGGGGTGCTGCTCCAACACTAACTGCAGGCAAAAAAAGTCAAAACTGATGCAAGTATCCTGGACTGGGACTCAGTTGAGAAGAAGAACTGCTTGTCATAGCACAGGTTTGCAGAAAGGGGAGACTCTATCCCTTTTCTTGTGGGGTGTGAAAAGGGAGATAAGAGGGTGTCAGACCACTGCTTGGAAGAACAGGGCCTCTGTCAGCAGGGCAGTCATATTTGCAAGGAGTCTTGGATATGAAAACACATCATGGCAGGTAGAAAAACAATACAGGAAAAAAAGCACGTGGCCCAGTCAGACAGTTGAAGAAGCACAGCAGCACTTCAGAATGTGCTGCACTGTTAAGGAGTAGCAGAGCTTTATACACCTTCTTAGCTTATACCTTTTAAACCCATCTACCCATGGTGAGTCATTGGTACATGTCTGATCAGGTACCATACAGTGTCTTGACAGAAGATATATCCTGGACCTGATTAAGAGCTACCAGGTACACCACATTCCTAGTTAGGGCAGATGCAAGAGAAGGAGGTAATGCTTTGTTTCAACAGGCTTACCTTTACCAACCCTGCACTGCCAGCAGGGGGGTTTCCAGTCTACTTTATCGTTTGGGCTTCTATCACTCCTCCCACTTCTCTCTTCTCTGGTCTTTGTTCCTTCTCCTTCTGGGTGAACCTGACCCCCACAGAACTGTGGATAAGCAGCAGCAGAGGCTGGCCAAAAGTGAAAAAAAGCTTAGTCTGGAAGGTCAGGGCAGAGCAGTAGTCTCAAAGACAATATTGTAGGTGAGTTACTTTGCAATCCATGACTTAATTCTCTTTTGTTATACCTAAACTAGCTAATGCAGTGGTTGGGAGAGATCTCCATGTAGGCTCCAAAGCAAACATAATTATGCAGGGAGTTGTATCATGGAGCTGCCTCCTGGTGTGACCATAGTGCACACCTGCAGTGCTCAAGGGGCTTAAAGTTTACTGGGAAGTGTCTTTGCCAGCCACTGCCACCATGCAGGTGATGGGCAGACACCCCAGGAAGAAGCGGTGTCTGTTGCAAGCAATGTTGTACCATGGAGCACCACATTTGTGACACCTACACAGGTGGCAGCTTTGCCTTGGTCTTTTCCATGGTGCTGAGAAGCCAGATTGCAGTGAAACCTGTGGCTCTCAGTGAGTTTTGCCTGGCTGAGAGGAGATTTTATTCCAGCGTTTTGTTCCTCTTTCTGCAGGAGTTTTTCTACTCTGAGTGTATGAAGCATTTGAAGTGAGTCTAATTTCCCTGGTTGTCCCAAGGGAATGAGGGGAAGCATCAAGGAGAGGCAGAAAATTGAAGACTTATAGATGCTCTGGTCAGCCCCTGCTTTCTCATAAAATTAAAAGCTTGACCTGCTTCCTATGTATCTCACGGCTGGATTTTTGTTTTATTTGAACAGAGCAATGCCAGGCCATCAGTCCTACTACTCCATTTCTTCTGCCAGGAAATGCACCACAGGGAGCAAGGTTTCTTGAGTCAGACCTCTCCATGGGTCAGAGGGCAAACAAATGGGGACAAAATACTTTTAAAATTAGACTTCAGAGTGCTACATGAAATGGTAAAATCTGATTGAAAACAGTGTACAGCTGTGAATGTGTCTCCTCTTCTGCATAAGCGAATACTCCCAAGTCACCAAAAAGTAGGGCATATGGGGAAAGAGTTCAAGATGTTAAATTAGCAGCAGCCATATATCTAAACAAATTGCCTGAGAATCCTTGCCAGGCTGGGGTACCATGGACATTTTAGGATACCCGTTTTCTTTCTTATAATGAATTTCTTAAGTGAAATGAATTTTCTGATAATTCTTTCTTAAGATGAGTTTCTTTAGTGTCTTTTGTTTTGGTTGGTTGGTTGGTTTGTTTGTTTCTTATAATGAATTTCCCCTTTCATTCTTTCCCTTTCTCTGTGAATGGCAAAGCTATCTGAAAGAACCAGACTAACACTTTTTGTGTGAGCATTCATGTTTAAGTTCCCTAGTCTAGAATTCATATGAAATTTCTCACCCCAAAACAGAGCACTCCCAGACCTACTGTGTGTCTTTTGGACTGGTTGGGAACATCCTCCTGTCTCACACCAAGGTGTCTTATCGTGCCTTTAACTTCCATACTGGAAATACAGTCTTTCCACTCACATGTTGACAAGTAAATGAGGTCTAAATTCTTCCACATATAATTATCCTTAAAGTGAAGGATATTTTTATAAAATTATACAGTGCAAACTTTATAAATGTTTGTAAATACATGAATACTTCTGAAAACAATTTGTTGAAGTTTATTGCTCCTCCTAAAATTAAATTCTAATTTCTCACAGTAAACTCATCAAAAGTTTGCCAAAAGATGGAATTTTGCTTTCTATAGGCTTTCACCACAGACTAAATTAGGTTCATAAACTTCTGAAACATGTAATGAACTTGTCACAAGTTTATTGCTTGTATTGTTACCTGCTACTGGCAGAATTAAACCTGTCTTCCTTGTGAAAGGTAGTCCAAAGTTTAATTTTTAGGCTGACAAGACAGGAGTAGACAGCAAAGTTGATGGTATTACACAGAAACTAAGCCCCATGCTCATGATTCAAAATATGCTGGGTCTTTTCCCTGAAGCACCAAAGCACTTCTGCTTCTTTGGTACTTAAAGAGCATACAAATAGCATCGCAGAGACCACAGATAGGTTTAAAGTTACACATGGTTTAGTTCACTGATGTATCTAGGTTCAACTAAACATACCAGTATATGAAATCCAACCATGGAAGATCTCCATGAACACTTCAGTATCCACCGTCTATCTACTATGTTAGCATTTTAAATTTTCAAGTGTAGATATAGATGAAAGAATTAGAATATTTGGCTATTTTCATTTAGCTTGAACCGAGTGACAGCTTGTGTTTCATCTAGAGAAGCTTATAGAGAAATTATTCATCTTTTCCACTATGAAAACACTTCCTGGTACTGGAGATAGAATCTCTCAAGGTCTTTTAGTCTCACAAGGTCTTTTAGTTACCTGACCCAACTAGACACAAAAGAGTCTTTACCATTTAACTGTTGAATTAAGAAGTTAACAGAGGATTATCTACCTCAGTTGAGCATATGAGATTGAAGTCAGGGTATAAATGAGGATGTGAAGCTGTGTGACTGGAAGGGCTGTGTTTGTAGCTGTGAGGGGAGAGCAGAGCTGTTTACACACATATACATGCCATTTAGGCAAAAGTTAGAGCAGAACTGTAATAATTATTCAACTCGATGAAGGCTTTTAAGGTGAGAGATCATTCAGGCATGTCATGCAACAAACAGAAAGGTCTTTCAGTGCTAATGTCTAAAGCTGTGAAAATGGTACATTTTTTCCCATCAGTGCTGCAATGATCCACCATGCAAGTCAGGGTTAAATTTTCTTTTCTTCACACACCAGTCACTCCGATTGTTGCTAATGTCTGAAATAAAAACCGAGTGTCTCCCCAGCTCAGGTGATGCTCTGGACCCCTCTTTTCTCTTTGTGTCCCCATCCCCCTGAATCTGTCATCACATTAAATATGTATTACTTAAATTGGCCTGTGGGAGAAGCAGTGATGGTGTTATGTACTAATGGGTGTATTTTTAGGAGGATTAACTCCCAGGGTTGTATCTAGACCACTGGCATATTGCCTGAGAATGTAACCATAATGATCAGATTTGCACCTGACTCTGTAAAGTATTATTACTCATTTACAATTTTTATTTACTCTCCTTGTACTGTAGGATGCTCTGAGGCTCCAGGGAAGACCACAGGCCTACACATTATGACTGAAGTGTGTGTATATACACATAAAGTGGGACCAGGCTCCCCACTACAAAAAAAGGCTAGCAAATAACAACACCTTGGGTTTTTTCCTCCAGTACCCAGGCCTTAAAAGGGCCCTGATATGTCCCAATAGCATTTCTACATTAACCTGGAAGTGAATTCCAGCCTTGGATAGAGAGAACTTTCTTGCCTTTGGGACTGAGCTCATCAGGGGTTATTTGTGCTGTAAGAGTCTAGAAAAGACACACAAATATTTGCTTAAGAGGGACCCCAAGCAGACAGAGAGAGAAGCAGACTGATTAGACACCAGATGGTCTGAAATGTCTTTACAGTGGTGGGTTTTGGAATAGGACATATCCTATTTTGTTTCATTACAGTCATGTTTCCTAATGCTGTGCTCCATGGACATAGTTGAACCAGAGGAAGATGCAGGTTCAGCTTGTTTCTTCCTCACAAGACTCAGAGGATCTCACCTCATTTTTCTGATGTCCGCTACTCTTGTCAAAACACTGGAAGGGAAACTTGTGTGTTCCAGAACAAGACATAACTTCTTAGGCTTTGGTTAAGATTTGAGTACCTTAACTATATCTACAAACTGCACCAGGGAAACCATGATATAATTGCCATCACGGAAATGTGGTGGGATGACTCGCATGGTTGGAGTGCCGCAATGGATGGCTACAGGCTCTTTAGAAGTGATAGACAAGGAAAGAGATGTGGAGGGGTAGTGTTACATGTTAAGGAGTGTTTTGGCTGTCTTGAATTTAGTGTTAGACACAACAAGGTGGAAAGTCTATGGGTAAGGATGAAAGGGAACACTAATGAGGCTGATATCCTGGTGGGAATCTGCTACAGACCACCCAAACAGGATAAAGACACTGATGAGATATTCTTTCAACAATTTGGAGATGTCTCACGTTCACTAGCCCATGTTCTCGTGAGAGACTTCAACCTACCAGATGTCTGCTGGAAGTATAACACAGCAGAAAGGGGGCAGTCCAGGAAGTCTCTGGAATGTATGGATGACAACTTCCTGTTG
>JANIJG010002150.1:57892-77095 GCA_024611175.1 Megaceryle torquata | reverse complement strand
AATACTAGTGGTATGGAACACATACAATAAACAAGCTGTGATAATTAATGATAATTTTGTGTGGTGGTTGAATACACAGATCCTTGACACCCTACTACACCAGCTCATCTCTAGAATTTGGAGTCTCTTGGAAATTAGCAGAAATGGAGCAAGTAACCTCAGCTGAAAGTTTGGACTTCTGTACCTAATAAGCTATAACCAATGAGTTTGGCAAAAGTGCCCCTATGTTGTCTTTCTCTATGAGTAACATCCCTTTCAAGTCAGCATTCAACTCAAGGCTGGAAAACAATGGTCAGGTATGAAGAAGACATGAATTTCCTTAGGAGGCAGGACTGTGGGGAGGGAAATGATAACCTGTGGAGAGAGAAAGAATTTTTGCAGAAAAACCTTGGATGTGGGAAGTCTATGCTGTGAAGAGGTGTTTTAGATCTCAAAATGTAGCAGCCAAAGTAAATAAAAAGTCAGACTTTTGCAAAATTGTACAGTTACATCTAGTAAGGTCTGTTATTTAATTCTTAATCCTGTTTCAAGGACTTGCCATCACTTAAAATCTTCTGTTGAAATGCATCTGATTTTTGTTGCCTTCTCTGAAATTTGAGAAGAAGCCACTTGAAAGACAACCTAAAAACTTTGTAATAAATTAAGGAATTTTTTACATTTTTGCCTGTGTAAATGGAGAAGCCAGGATTGATAGACTAAGACCAGTGGTCATAGAACTCAAAGCAGGGCATTCACAATAAATCTAAATGAGTAAAGAAATATGGGTTATTTCCAGGAGTTCCCATTAACATGATAGATTAATCCAAAATAGAAAAGCAGATTGAAAAATCTAAAACCAGAGCATTTTAACAAGCAAAAAAGAGGTCCTTTCTAATCTTACATTGTAAAATGTAGTAAAAATAAAGAAAGAATTAGGGAAAGATACTGACAGGAAGGAAGTTAAGAAGCCAAGAGTAAAGAGCTAGGATGTTGGATCTCCATATTTTTTATAGAGGGGAAAACTCATGAATGACAAAAAAGGACTGAGGTAGGCCACTTAGAAATAGAAAATTAAACAAAGGTAATTTATTTCCCAGAGCACTGCCTGTCCAATGCTGACTACTGAAAATTATGAAAACCATAGTGATTAATGGGACAAGAAAGATGGACATTTCCTATTCCTTTGGTGTACAGTCATACAAAATCAACTTGCAAAGCATATCCAGAGTGTTCAATGGTTTTATCTGGATAACACAGGCACAGAAACAAAGAAGAAAAGCAATCTTAAACATAACCTCATCACCACACCTCCTAATCAGTAATCGCCTAACAAAACATTTTGACTTCTGGTCTTCCTCCTTTTCTAACTTCAAAGGGATAGAGCAAGATCACTGGATGAGTCTTGGGGTCTAATCCTTGACTGGTCATTGCCTATGCCTAACTTCAACTTTCTCCGACCTTGGGGAATCGATATGTCCTCTGATTCCAGTTAGTATATATGGAGAGAGAGATATCATTTATTTTCTCCAGATAGGTGTCAGGACCTGTAAAAACTCTAGTGAGATGTGGGTGCTTCTGAACAGATAGTGTGGATGTAACGAAATACAACAGAAAATACCAACAATTAGAGCAACATTATTGAATGTAGGTGCTGATGCTTAGGATTTCAATACATTAATTAACTCTAATTTTATTTAGATGTCAAAGTCAATGGACAATGGAAGTGTGCATCACATTAGTATAAGAAAGCATGTACTTACATGCCTCATCAGAGATAAGGACTTAATTCTCTGTTTCAAAATGTTGGCCTTGGTTATAAGCCAAAGTGTGTTATATCTCCTTTTTTAGCTCAGGAAGACTCAGTGGTTAGCTCTGACTTCAAGAGAAAACAATTATCTTTTTCTCTGTAACTTGGTTTCCTTAAAAAAAAAATAAAAAATGTACAAGAGAGATGAAGAAATCAGCTATTTTTCCTTGGCAAAGCAAAGGCTGAGAGGAGATGTGACTGCTGAGTGTAAATACATCAAGAAACAGTAGACTTGAGGGAGGTGAAAAGAGCTATTTAAGCTAAAAAGTAACCTTCTCGCATGAACAAACAAATGCTAACTGGCCATGAATAAAATTAGGAAAAGTAGAAGCAGGTTGCCAATGATCCAAACAATAAGAGAAGGAAGGACCTTTCCAATAGAAGAAATGCAAGCACAATACTAAAGTGTTTTTAAGAAGGAGTTTAACTAGTTCCTGAAGAGGAGTAAGAGGATTCAGCCTGTTGCTGTGGCTATGCAGAGAGGCTTGGGATCACTTCCATATCGGTTTGATATTCAGGTGAATAACCTGTTTCTCTTGCCTCCTTACATCCTGTTTTGCATCAATAAAGACTGACAGACCAGTAGTAGAAGGCGAAGCAAGAAGGATGATGGCACAGCATGCTGCAGTCAGGTCTCTTTCCTGAAAATTCATGTAACCAAAAATGTAGTCAATGCTATGAGGAGCATCCAAGGGAACTGGGATTGTTTAGTCTGGAGAGCAGGAAGTTCAGGGGAGACCTTACCACTCTACAGCTACCTGAAAGGAGATTGTAGTGAGGTGGGGTTCAGTCTATTCTCCTGAGTAACAAGCAATAGGATAAGAGGAAATGGCCTAAGGTTGTGCCAGGGGAGGTTTAGATGGGACATCAGGAAAAAATTCTTCAACCAAAGAGTTGTAAAGCACTGGAACCCACTGCTCAGGGAAGTGGTGGAGTCACCATCCCTGGAGGTATTTAAAAGACATGTAGATGTGCCACTTAGGGACATGGTTTAGTGGAGAACTTAGCAGTGCTTGGTTAATGCTTGGACTTGATCTTAGAGCTCTTTTCCAAGAGCTATGCTATGATCCTGCAGAGTTGAACCCACACCTAGGTCCCACATGTGACATTGGAGGACTGGAGTAACATGCTCAGAAAGTCACCTTTTATATTTCTATCAGTTAATACTCCCCTATTTTCTGTACGTAGAAGATATTTAAAGAAAAAAACCCCACATTGCATATACATAAAAAGGCAAGACCTCCCAAGCATACTTTGTTATCATGACAACAGATGCACTGAGAGAGAGACAACCGTTCCAACAACTAAAGAACTGATCTTTAGTTAATTAGACTAGTGTTGATTATTAAACTGAACACCTGCTGCAATCCTTACAAGGGTCTGTAGGACCACAGGAGAGTTCTGCTACTTTGATCAGTACATGGATATGACTTTTCCTCTTCGAAGAGTACTTCCTATTACAGATGCAACATCATCGCTGAAGTGTTTGTTCTATTTCCCAACTTGATTTTTATCCTGTCACTGTTAAAGCTCCTTAATCACATAAACTGGTTTGCTTTTTATCTAAAGAACACCATAACAACTTCTACTGTGTCAAGTGAAATTGCACTAGATAAAAATGAAGGATCTTTTAAAAAGTAGAGTTTGACTATGGCTATTTAATGTGACACATTCCTTATTCAGCTACAAGCAATGACACTCCATTCTTTCCAAAATGATTTACCCACCTACTTGTACTGATAAAATTATTAGCTCTCAAGTGTGATCTAACTGAATTTACAAAGTTATTTTCTAGCTTTTTCCAAAACTTACAGACAGACTACTAAGTCTCAGATCTCTCATGCACCACCATTTACTTTACCATCAAACTTCTAGCTGGAAGGTTCACTCATTTTCTCACTAAGCGGTCCCACAAACCACAATCATCACTTGAAGTTTCCACTATGAGAATGTTCTCTGTAACTTTTATGTGATATTGTCATTTTGTTTGCCATGTTTCTATCCCTTGGCTGACTGACAAGCCAGTTTTGTATTAAACAAAGCCCCAAGTCTGCATTTCTTGGATGAGCAACTCTCCCACCAACCTCAAAATCTTGTGGAGACAGTCGTCCACCACATTGCTTGGGTGTTGGTGCCCAGTCATTTGCCTCAGGAAACAAGCAGCAATTACATTAGTCTCACCACCATCATGAGGAGGATCTTTTCACTGTCCTTGTGAGCAGGTGTTGATTAACCTCATTTCCTGGGTGCAGAGTGTGCAGACAGTCTTTGTGTCCTGAGAAGTGATCCATGCACAGCTCCCTCCCTTCTCAGGACCATTATCATCAACTCTTCCTCTTTGCTGATCCTTTGGAAAGGGGAGAATTTTTTTTCCCAGGCTGTTTATTACTGTGAACAAGAGGAGGAGGAGGGGCAGGAACAGCAGCCACAGTTTGACAAATGACCCTTAGTAACAGATTAAACAAATGCTAAAAAATAGCTGTGCTGCAAAGTCCCTTAACTCCCTCTCTCTTTACTTCTGCACAAGCGCCTTCCTTCCCACCTGCATCCATATAATAGGCTGAGAGAGATCTTCTCAAGGTCCTTAATTAGCAGGAACACATTAATGGAGAGGAAGGATGACCAAAGCACACACAATTAGTCACTGAATATAATTGTAATTCAGACAAATTCAGTGACTAATTGATTCTCAAGTCCAGCATTGCCTGGGCACCAATAAAAATGCCCAGCATGGAAGCACTCTGCCTTCAGTAATCACTTTCACACCAAAAATTGTGTCGCAATGACTTATAACAACAAAAACAACCAGTGTGTTTGCAGCTGAGTCAATTGTTAACTTATCCCACTCAATGAAATCTCACACTCCCTGGAAAAGAAAAGGTACAGAGTTGGTGTAGACCTTCTATCTCCCATTTGGAGCTGAGGAAGAGGCTAGGGTTCAACATAATCAGTCAGTTTAGGAGCATAGGACTGGCCAGATTCTTTCTAACTCTGTCAGACATTTTTAAAAGACTGTCTCTTGTAGAGACATATTCACATCTAGGAGCTTGAACACAAAACAGTGGATCTGCATTTGACAGTCTCTAAGGTGCAGGTTAGTAGAGGTTGATAAAATGGACCTCTGGCCTTATCCTGTATGGTCATTCTTGTGATCTGATACTGGAGGCTGCACAGACATTCTTGCCTTCCTGCTCAGCCTCCCCCATCATGTATCTTCATACAGCTAGCCAGCTGATAGTGAAACCTAGCACTGAGTCACACCTTGTATTCTTTGCATGAGCATGTCAACTTCTTTTTTTAAGCTTCATATGGAAATGGTGAATTTTCTCTCCTGCTGTTGCTTTATATTTGTCTTCTAGTGCATTTAATGATAGTATTCACATGGATGTAGTCAATCAGGTCAAGATGTCTTCTATTGCCTTTTCATTTTTGATTAAGGTGGCCAAGTTCTGCCCTGTTGTTAAGCAGGTGCATCTTTTAACCTCACTAGAGACTAATCTATTTCTTTCAGCAAGTCCTTTGTTTGAGGACAAATCCTTTGAGTGAAAAGTCTCCTCCCAAAACTGCAAGGGAGATCTTGACTCTAATGTGCCACTTTTCCAATGTGCAGGGGTCTCCTCCTGGGGTAATCAGAGATTTTGCCATAGGGTGTGATTCAAAATGTGGCCCAATGAGACGTGCTTGACCTATGGGAGACTTAAGGCTATACTTGCATCTCATTTCTGAACAATCATACCAAAGATCACCTAACCATGCTTTAACCTGTCTTTCACTGATATAAATCACAACCACTTCTGCCACACCACTAAGCATATCAAACATGGAAAAGCTGAAGCTACAGAGGTGCTCTCCTTACTATACCTCTGTACCTGTTATTTTTTGCTATCAAAAGGATACTGCATCAGCAGATTAAAGTAGTTGACTTTCTAAATGAGATAACTGTCTGTCTTTATTTCCTAATTTTACATCACAGCAAAGGAGATTAGCACAAATCACTCTCAACACTTCCCAGGAACACTTCCTTTTTAAATCATCTACATGAAGTAGAGATTTGGAGAATGAAGGTAGAATAGTTTATCTTGCAGTCAGCCAAGTACACAGAAGATAATTCAAAGTTGAGAAAGGCAATAGGGAGACTCAGTAGTATCCATTTTTGTGTGTGTCTGTGTGGTGTTAGCTGAGCTGTTCATTTTTCAGTGAGTGTTTGGAAAACCCTTTTGGACCAGTGCTGTGTCGCTGCCTCCCAGCATAATCTTTTGCCACACAACTACTGCTTACCTCAGTATGTAATAAACACTGCTACCTAGCCAGTGTGTTGTGAAGGACTCCATGCAGTAAATCTGGAATTTTTATTCCTAAAACTTTGAATTGCATCAGATTACATTTTTCAGTTTCTGCCTATAAAACAACATCTGAAATGCCTGGATGCCAAACATTGAATCTTTGCCTTGAAAGTCCTTCTTTTTCAGTTTTAAATCTATTTACAACTGACATATCAAAACCAAACAAAAACAAACAAAAAAGCAGAAAAAAAAATCCATTCAAACATCAGTACTTTTGGCATGTGAATATCTTCAAATGTAGCCTATAAAGAAGCAAGGCATTTGTTCAAATTAATATACACACAAGCACACAGATGTGCATGGGCACTCACACACACACACACACACATACACTGTCAGGAAAAGGGAATACTCGTGGAATTAAAAAAAAAAGTCTTCTTCATTTTGGCTTAAAAATCCATTGGTGTGGATACCCAAGTGAAGGTTTATCCTGTGTATCCCTAACGTTGCTTTTCACAACATGGAGTCCTGATGGCAGTCAGAGAGGTCTCAGGAGTTTGGGGTGCAAAAGAAGGACCAAGACAATGTCTGACCTCCCGTCAGAGGCAGCCCCTGACACCTGCACACCTCTAGAAATGGGATTAGCCCAAGACATACTGTCCTGGTGGCCACTTGCCCTCTGTCCTTCACTGCCAAGTTGAGGAAGGAGGAAAAGTCTACAGATCTGAGTGACATTCTTACAGATCATGGAAATAGAGCTGTAGAGAGCACACACAATTGTTTTGTAAATAACTACTCTACTTATTGTGAATAACACCTCATTTGGAAACTAAAATGACTGGGTCTTTTAAGAATGTTCCAGACTTGACTCCTGACAAAAGTGCAAGGGGAACGTTTTAGGGTGAAGAGTGAAAATGTGCCAACTTCAAGCAAAATCTCTGAAAGATGGATTTGTCAGATTAAGGGTCTGTGTAACCCAACTTCCTTATTTTTTTTAATCCAAAGTCATAAAGTAGGATTTCATTGGAAACCCACCTATCCTCTTACCCTTCTGGATAAGCACTTGATTTCTCATTTAAGAGCCAGCAAATAGTTCATTTCAATGAAAACCTTTTCAAGGAACACTGCTGCTTACACAGGTCTCTATTTTTGTACAGACAGTTGATTAAATCATCAGCTTTGTTTCCATTAGCAATGCAAATAACAGTGTTTGGTTGAGTCACCACTAACCCAACACTGTTTCAGGAAAACTGTAGTCAAGCCTCTCATGAGTTCTTACCTCCATATGATGTATGTCCTACCTGAAGCTGTTGGGCTGATCACCATGACCCTGGTTGGAGCATTTCAGCCTACACAGCCTGCAGTAGTCCAGAGGAGAATGCCTTTCTCAGGCATGTCCTTTTGCCTACTTACATCGGGAGTATAATGTTAATTTGGCATAAAGAGCCTACTACTCAGCTGTGTAAATCTCTTTAGCTCCCTTTGAGTCATTGTCTGTGAGAATTAAGTCCAGGGGTGGGACATCTAACACCTCTCTGGAGAACTTATGCAATCTTTTCATCACCTTCATTGTAAAAAATTTCTTCCTTATATCTAGTCTAAATCTACCCTCTTTTAGTTTAAAACCATTACTCCTTGTCCTGTCACAACAGGCCCTGATAAAAAAAGTTTGTTCCCATCTTTCCTATAGAGATGTTCAACAGGAGTACAGAAGTGACTTTGAAATGCTGTGGTCAGGCTCTGGGTCCTGGGATCCCCGAAGTCAGACATCATTCATGTCTGCACTTGGTTGATGTATTTCTTGTGTTTAAGGCAGGTACTTTTAGCATGAAGCCTGGGTTGTCACACAGGTTGCAGGTAGACAAGTAAGTTTGTTATAGTTGTCTGAGATTTCTGCTGCCCTTCTGAGGTCAAATCCACCCTTAGTAAAGTGCTACAGGGAAGGAAATTTCCTTGCAAAGGGCTAATTTTCTAAAGAAGTAAGAAGCCGAGAACTGTGATAGCTCATTGCAAAGCCAGGTAACATCACTCCAAAGTTTTGTCAGGAGAAACACATAGAATCATAGAATCATTTAGGTTGGAGAAGACTCTTAAGATCATTGAGTCCAATATACACAGTTACTTTTTTTTTTTTTCCTTGATGTATTAAGTTGACATAAACACATTTATTTCATTGAATTAGCATAAATTGTGCAAGCCAGGAATCTCATTTTCCTCAGTAAGATATCCAAAATACTTTATTAGGTTTGAAATTTTGTGAGAATATAATTTTTCTGTTATTTTGGTACTCTTTCTTAAAGTCAAAAGCAGAAGTACAGAGGGCTCAAATTTGGAGGGAGAGTTCCAGCAAAATGGGAATCAAATGTGAACTTTCTAAAAGGTTCAGTTTGATAAGAGTTTTGTGACAAAAAAGGGCAGAACTAGCTTGTTCTTCACAGAACCCTGTCCTAACTGGGTCTGTGATCATCCTGGTCCATATCCCAACAGTGAGCATGGTGTACAGGGTTCAGTCTTGCCTGTTGGCAGAGATCCTGCAGAGGCAGCCTCCTTCTGCACAGAGAGACCAGCTTTTAACAACTCTGTTGAGATCTGAGCTTCAGAGTTAACTCACAACTCACCTCTGAGTTTGACCCTGTGAACTAACACAGCAATATCCTTCAAACCCTTCTAGTATCTCTTTGATGAAAATGTTTTAAAGCAAGATATCAGAACAAAAGTATGGTAAAAACTAAGTGATTTGCAGAGAGTTTTGTCTATCCCTGCAAAGCAAGAAACTCTAGGCAAATATTTATAGTCTGCTCATTAGAAGTTTAGATACAAACCTACTAGACCTATTTACAGTCCGCTTGTTAGGAGTTTAGATATACACCAATATCAGCACTCAAGAATTAGTCACTCTTCCTTTTCCCATTATGCAATGGACTCAAGAAGATTTTTTTTCTCTGATGGTTGCTGTGGAGAAGGTATATTTGACCACAGTGGGTAACTCGGTCAGAGATGCAGAGGTCCCAGCAAGGAGGTCCCACCCCACTATCATCCTAGGCAGTGTTACATGAACAGTCTGAATCCTTCAAAGTGTCTGGCTGTAGCAGAACACCCACAAACCCCAGCAAAATGCCTTGATTCCCTTTTTATGGGGTTACTTCTCAAACGTGACTGAATTGAGAGTGGTTTGACAGCAGGAGAAATCAGTCAGAAGCCTTCCACATGGATGCCATCTTTGTCCAAGGCTCTGCTTTACATCCAGGCTGATCAGTATCTGCAAAGAACCCGAGCAAGACAACCAGAAGCCACAGACAGACTCTGCCTCTGTCCCAGAAACGAGTCCCATATAGCACAGCTTGTACTTCATTCCTGCACATGTGCTCACTGCTTCACATTAACCACTGAAGATTTTTCATGTGTTCACCATCTGCATTTTGCGAAAAAAGACTTTGTGAAACAGCTCTGTAATAGAAATGGAAATATGGCTATGAAAATAGTTGCCTTTTTTTGTTTTCCTTGAAACACTATTTATATTCATCTTTAACAAGGCAAAAAGGTTCTACAGGAATCCCTCTATTACAGGAAAAGGACAGAGAAGAGTAAGCTTGAAATGCAGCCTGAGCAGGTGCATGTTGCCTTCTCAAATGCCATTTGCCTTCTTTCCCAGCTCCCTTTTCCTTTGACATAAGTGGCAGGCCATTTTCTTAGCATAGCTGGAAAGTGAGGACATAATGGTCTGAAGCAGGACAATTTTGGGCAGCCATGAGTTAAGAATTAGTAATATTAGTTAAAGTAAACAGCTCTATTAGTTTTACCTTTCCAAAATGTGATAATAAAACAATAATGTAAGTCACCAATTCCTGGCCTTTATCCAGTATTCTAAAGTTTTGTTATGATTTACTGGACACAACAATGTCAGGCAAATCTATTATCTTTCAGATGGCTGTTTATCTCAAGCCTGGTCTCCAGACCTGGCTACTTTTTCAAGGCATGCAGCTTTATCTTGAATTCACAGAGATTGACCTGTCTGACTCCTGCTAGAATATGCTATGGTTACTTTCCAAACTATACACAAATATATACATAAAAAGTGAAAAAGAAGTTTATAGTGATGCCAGAATTTTAGTTACATTTTGTGTTGGAACAAGTTTTGATTTTATTTATAAATCAATGGTGGAATGAAACTGGTGGTATACAGTAACATGCCTACATCAAAACATTGGCAGATATACTGAGTGATAACATTTTAATCTCTGATTGCACTGACATAAACTACAGTGTGCATCTCCTTCTCCTCTTGTTACTCATTACAAGTTCCACTTTTGCTTTTTATTTTGTTGTTTGTTTGGGTTTTTTTTTTTTTAATCTGAGTTTTGAGCCTATTATATTCAATGAAATAAGACAACAGTAAGATTAGCTTTAGGCCTTCTTGTATTAAAGGTGGGGTAATTGCAGTGTTAAATTACTTTACACAAGGTGAGTAATTACAGTCTGGTAACCAGGCCTGGTTTAAGATCGCTGTTCAGATGTCTAACTGAAGAGGACTCATAGCTAGGTCTGAAAATGTTTATTAGAGGCTGTCTGGCTCCAAATCTTTCTATCAGACCTGACTACTCAGGTAACATTCTTTCTTCTTCTCACTGCAGTAGCCCAATAAACCCTTTCTGTCCACCACACATTGTTATTTCACCAAGCACTTCATCACAGGGTTGGCTGTTCACTAAAAAAACATCACTCCACAAGTTATAGCACGAGAGGACACCATTTGGTAAAACAGTTGTGTAGAGACGTTATGTTTTTTCATTCTGTGATATAATTGCTTAGATATAACCATTTCCATACTTAAACAAAAAGTTTATATTAAACAGAAGAGCACCTAAAATGCAGTGTTCATGTTATTCTTGGCTGCCCAGCAAATGGAGAAGATTTTTTGTTACTTGTTAGGTATTGATTTACTCTACCAAAGGGCTGCCACTGCTTCCTGGAGCTCAGAACCTTTTCTTCTTCCAGAACCATAACCACAATATCAAATGGGCACTAGAGGGCATTAGCCCACCTGATCTCTTCCTCTTCTTTGCAACACCTCAGAAAACTTCTCTCATAGAGTCTAAAGCTATAGCCCTACCTTTTAATCTCCTTTGATGTACCCTAGTAGGACACATTCAATAAAAATAAATAAATAAATAAAAATTACAAAAGAAAAGAAAAAGCTATTGCAAAATTTTAAGTGTATTTTTATTCACAACAACACACTGGGAACTGAAGAAATGTCTTTGGCCATGACAACCTAATTTCTTCATTCTTGATAGTGTAAATGTGGAGAAGCATGCTGTAAGGACATCTACTTTGGGTTTATATTTACAGTACTGTAACTGAGAGAGGAATTGTTCTGGGGAAGATCTTGTGTTGTCTCCCTGTTACACACACACGCAGAAGAACCATGAATGTGTATGATGATTTCTTCTTAGGCTCAAAGCAAATATCTCTTCAGAGAGCTAAAATAAACACAGTGTTGATGAATTTTTTATTTACTTTGACTTACTCCTCTTAGTGAGATGTGAAACCATGCTCACTAGTTTGGAGGGAGCAGAGGGTTCACACAGAAGTGGCAGGCGTAGCCCAGGAGCTGACCATAGGTACATATGTTTCCATTGTTGCTCTTCTCAGGATCATATGTCCTTCCCTAGCTCCTTCAGTGGGGATTCTCCTGAGATCTGACCTGGCCCAGCCTGCAGCTACATTACACAGTCATTTGTGCCACCTTCTATATTGAGCAGGGAATGTGATGGAAAATGGCAATGCCATTGCCTATTTTGCTCACCAGGCTCATCTGACTTGAAAGATGAAAGTCCTTAAACACCCCAGACTAAGGCTGAATACAGATGTGAAACCTTTATGTCCCCTTAATTACTTTGTCTGAGGCAAGGCTAAAATCACTGTTTCTTTGACAGAGTAAGAAAACCATGTCTAGGCTATATATACTCAAGACTGTGTTTATTCCTGATCTGTGAAGAGTTCAGCCATGGAGCTTGTGGCCTGTGGCCTGAGTACTGAGGGTGGTCATGTACTTACTGCATTATCAGCTGTCTTCTTTTATGCAACACATATGTTTTCTTTTGGAAAAAAAACGTGTGTTGGATGTGTCACTTAACATGCTTTATTTCTCTTTTGTAAGCCATCATCTTTTTAATAACAGCAGCTTCAGAGGTTTTGTTTGTGATTTGACTGAAATCCCAGTATCCCCACCCTTTCAGTCTGTTTGTAAAACTCAGAAAACAGGAATCTTTACAGACAGCAGTGGCCCATTGCATCTTCATAATCAGTATTTTACTATTACCAAAAACTAGCAAGTCTACCCCTCATGTGTGTATGAACTGCTGTGATGAGCTGTAGCTGCTCTCCTCCAGCAGCAGAGACCAGAGGAAAGGCTGGCGACCAAACCTGTCCTAGAGAACCAGCTTTGCCAGGTGTAGGCATTTTCCAGCAGGATGTAGCAAGGCATGTATTGACTAAAAAATCTGGGGTCCTTGGGAAGCACCTTGTACCATAGTTGTTGAGGAGCAACAGCCCTGCCTTCTATAGGAGTAACGGTTTGATCCTGGTTCTGGAGCTACTGAAAAGGGATGGACAGGGCTTTGGCAGGGGATCTTTTGCCTAAGGTGCTGGGGGAAGCCTGAATATATTCCACTAAAACCAACACTAAGTTCAAGACAAAGACTTATAGTGGTGGTGGGAAGGAATCATAAGGAGATTGTGTTAATATTTCCATCAAGGCAGTCTTCCTTCTGTTCCTAAGTGCTGATGGGAGGGACTGTAGTCAGCCTGTCACACTTGTGTTGGGTAGTTTCTGGAGAAAGACAGCAAGCATTGCCTCTAGAAATGGAAAGGAGCCAGGAATGGCGTTTTTATACAGCTTGCTTTAAAATACTTCTGGTGGATTCTAAATGTAAAGCATAAGAATGCAAACACTTGACAGGTAGTTAGGTTGGTGTTAAAAGTTCCCCTCTATTGTCATTACAAAGATAATTTTATGTAGCTTTCAATGAAGTCTTTACTACCAACTTAACAGTTTCCTGGCTTGCCTGTTAGATACAAATGGCTGCCCTTGAACTCCTATCTGACTACCTGGGGTTGGATATTATGTTGTCATGTGCCTCTGTGAGAGTAGTTGCCCCAGATTTATCATGTCTAGCTTTGAACACTGTGCTCCTGAACACAAAGTTCGGGGAGCAAACTTACCTCTGCTTCTTGAAGGATGTTAAAATCTAACCATCTTACCCACAGAAAAAATACCCCTGGCTGGACTGCACTTGGTGTGTCTTATTCTAAAGTTTGTTTTGTTGTTTTTTGTTTTAAGTATGATTCTATAAACCAGTCAACATCATCTAAGAATGGATGAAAAACACCAACATTTTTTAATTATATGCACACATAATAGTGAACAAAGGTTTGTCAGTGATCCTCCCATTGGCACATCCTTGCTCAAAAGAAATGTCTGTCTTTTAACCATACCCCTCTAAGCCTTTCTTTTATGAAGCATCCTGTTATGCAAGACCTTGGCTGCGATCCAAACCATATTGGGCCCCTTTTAAGCATCCCTTTTACAACCTATCCTTTACAGTAACACACCAGTCCCTTGTTTCCCAACAACAACTTTCTGTACAGAAATCTTTCAGCCCCAAAGAAGCCTTTAGACCTAGTAGTTGTGTGATTTTCACCATAAATAACAACTCTTATTAGTCAGCAGCATTAATCTATAAAAGCATAATTCCAAAATCTAGCATCTTTTCAGAATTTGCTGAGAATGTTACAAGAACAGTAACACCTAGAAAATCCCTTGGTTTAAATTAGTGTTGTGTTTCTTTTGGGTTGTAATATTCAGCGCTATTAAGACACTATCTCTCAGTCATCATTTTGTTTGGCCTAGAAGACATAGTGTATATATTAGCCATCTACTGATCTCCAGGGAAATTCTCCTGAACTAATCACTGAGCCTGTTACGGGCTTATTCCACAAAGACTTAAGAACTGAGAATGTGGAGACCTCGATATCCTGTTACACACTCTCCTTGCACTGCCATCTGGTTAACAAGCCATTACCCAGGAAAGTAATTCATCTATCTGTAGATCTCTGTGAAAAAGGCAAAGAGAATGAATTTCTGAATGAAATTCAAAATCAGATCATTACTTAGGATATAGAAGAAAACAGGAAAAAAGAAGGCACTCTCCAAGACACAAATGTCTTGCTGTAGATGGAAATGTGAAATCTAACAGCCTAGCTAAGAAATATTTGTTACCTGTAGACGGAACACTACCTGTTCATGACAGTGGACCACCTCTAAATAGCATGAATTAGCTTTAAACTGTTAATATTTTGATTTTTCAAGTCCTTAATTTAATTCTGCAAGCATAATGCAGTAATAGGTATGTATGGATGCTTTCCTAGGGAAATTAGAGTTGCTGTCTTGAAAATTATGACTCAAATATAGGCCTGGAGGAGAGGGTATTTTGGCAGGAGAGTAAAATATCATTAGATGTTTTAATTATTGTTAAGTATAAAGGTCAAATGAACAGATTTTATGTCTGGGATGGTAAATTTTCAGGCCAATTTGAAAGCTGAATTATAGTACCCTGTACAGAAATTGCCTATTGAACCATACTAACTATAGCCCATACCAGTTACAGTGGGAATTTGGAGGAGTCTGTGTTTGAAACACTGGAAAATAAACCCTAATGGATTATTAGCAGCAAATGTATTACAGTGACAAGCAGAATGGTGGTCTGATACCACGTTGTTGATCCTATGACATGAAAAAATTGTTTGGTCTGACTTTAATATAATTAGAGTTATGCTGGTGTAGTTTAGAAAGGATGAGTTGGATGGGAAAGGAGAATCAGAATCCAAACCTGACATTCCTGCTGCATATGTGGACGCCTATAGAAGTAGATTATGAATCACATCAAATCATGTATATCTTTGCTGTATCTTTAGTGTTGTCAAGACTGAAATGTCTCTTAGGCTTGCTTTTCCTCACCAGTCTTAAAGCCTGATATCTCCACACACTGGGTCAAGGGGGCAGCTCATGAAAAGGAACCTCCATTATCTTTACAATATACATCTGGCTGCTAGGTAATCAAGGTCACTTATTCAGCCTTAGAAGAGTCAGACACACAGCCTGGTGTAATAAGAAAAATTAGACATCATGCAACTTCAGGACCTCTTGCAGTCCTCTCCAGCCTCACCAGAAATCTGAAGTTTCATTAATTTGTGAGGCTAGCCTAACAGTTTTCAAGTTAGATTATTATATATATTTTTGGAAGGGAGTGGGAATAGAAACAGGCGATGGGCATTTTTACTATTAATTCTTCACCTGAGGCTATCATTGTACAAACATGACTGGAGAAAACCCAAGAATAATAAACCAACAATACATGACTTCAGCAGAGCTTTAATTCCTTTGCTGTCAGGTATTAATTTAAACTGCAACTGAAACAATGGGCTGTTGGGTGCCATTGGTGCAGCCAAAAGCCTGGTGCACATGACTTTTCCACTGGAATGCTTTCAAGGTCTTTTTCCTCTTCCTATCCTTGCTGTGAAACCTTTATGCAAACGGTCTTAGTCACAATTAGATTACATCAAAGAATGTTTGTCTTGGTTTCAAGCCTGCTTGGGTTAAAACCAAGATAAATTGCAAATTGGCTAAACCCACCAACAAACACCCACTTTTTGTAGTCATTACAGATGAGGAATGTACAGTGCCTTTAGGTTTTATATTTCCACCGCCCTATCCTGTCCTTAGTCAGCAATTTGTTAGCTAATTGGAAAACAAAGTTCAATAGAGTGTTTCAGAGTGGGTGGGGATTTTTTCTTTCCCCTTTTGTCTTTCATGCGTCACAAAGTACTTACAAAGAAATCACTCACAACGAGACCCATGTAAAAGCAGCCACATGTGAAGCACAAAGAGGAGGCAACCCTCACTTCATAATCCTCAAAGAAAAGTAAAAATTAGTATGACAAATGACAAGGAAAGGCAACCCTTTTCTTTAAAACACACATCTTGCTGCTCTGCTGAAAGGCTGAGAGACATGGGGATGTTCAGTCTGGAGAAGACTGAGAGGGGATCTTATTTATGTTTACAAATAACTGATGGGTGGGTGTCAAGTAGAAGGGGCCAGTCTCTTCTCAGTGGTGCCCTGTGATAGGATGAGCAGCAATAGTCACAAACTGGAACACAGGAAGTTCCACCTCAACATGAGGAAAAACTTTATTGTGAGGGTGACGGAGCACTGGAACAGGCTGCCCAGAGAGATTGTGGAGTCTCCTTCTCTGGAGACTTTCAAGACCTGTCTGCATGTGTCCCTGTGTGGCCTTCCCAGGGTGATCCTGCACTGGCAGAGGGGTTGGACTCAATGATCTCCAGAGGTCCCTTCCAACCCCTAACATTCTATGATTTTATGATTCTATGATTGATTCTATGATTCTGCCTCTTCCTCTTCCTCCAGAGTCACAACCAAGGAAAATAAAGAGGCACTAAGCAAGCTTGTCCTTCTCCCTTGTTAATGTAATGCTGCTGCACTCAAAATTATCTCTATCTTTAAGGCTGGTGAGAGTGGAGTTAAACACCCTGCAACCATTCCAAGCAGGGATGTAAAGAATAGATTTACGTTAACACATCTGTTTTTCATAGGCCTTGCCACGAGACAGGTAGTGGAGTCAGGAGCCAGGACTGAGTTTGCACTCCATAGGCTGGAAATGAAAAGTCACTGTCCCTGTAAATAAAGTTTGTGTTTCTGGAGGCTGAAGGGGTGTGTACAGTCTCACCATGTTGGGGCTGTGCTGTTCAGCTCTCTCAGGACCATGCCAATTTTTCTACTTATATTTAAAAATCTATGTAGCTTGTTAGACACTCATGAAGTTATTCTGGACTTGTACCATTACTTTTTAATAAAGGTGGCCAGAAAAAAAGAAATAACATCCATGAAAAATAATTGAAAGTATAAAAGTATTCCTGGCTAGATATTTGCTCCTTGACATTTATATTGGCCAGCCAGACCAAAAAAAACTGTTTTCCCAGAAAACAATTCCATGAAGGTAGATTTTTGGAGACATTTTTTTTCCTGACTCCTTTCCTTAAATATTCCTGCCAGAGCTATAAGTGGCTGCCATGGCTGCTAGCACTGTGTTGAAATCTCTGTAATTTGATCATAGGATGGCAGAAAAGCTGTGCAGAAAATTTAAACAGCTGGAAGTTCGGGATGTCAGACAGTAGTTTCAGCTGTGTGCTGCTGCATGCAGCAGATTAATATACTCCTCTGGAATGCAAAACAACCATAATTATCACTTAGTCAAAATTGAATGCGAAAGGCGTAGCTGATGGTCAGCTTCCCAGGTATTTGCAACTGCCTGCTTCCTCACCTTCCCTTTCCAAGCTTTCTTCACCTCAGTTCCATGTCCTTCACCACCAGTTCCCCTGGCTTTTGATTTTTCACACACTGCCATTATTTTAATAGTAGTAAGATTATTAAAAAAAAATAATGCACATCTCTGCAGTCACAGCAGAGTCATGAAAACTGGTCCCCCGGCTAGGGTGGAAATCGTAGTTTTGAATGTGAAATAAAGAGATCCATCTTTTAGCAGGCAAATGTGTCACTACATTTTCATCTTGCATAAATGGTAACTGGTAAGATAAGGGTGACTTTGGACATTTCGTGGTGGGTATTTTCTAAAAGGTTATGGTTTACATGGTGAAGTGATTCTGAGTTCAGAGTGATAGAAAATGTCTCACACTGCTCCCAGAAGTAACTCTTTCAGTAATGGTGCTGATATTGGTATACAGCATGGCCTGGTCTGGAACAGTAACGAGAACTGCAAATTGTAGTTTACATCTTCATGGTCATTGAAGCTGTCACCAGAAACTAACCAAAAATGCAATATGTCAAAAAATCCCCCACAATACATTTTTGAACAAATCCATGCAATACAATTCCATCAGATTGAGTAGACATATGAGTAGTTTACAGTGAGTGCTGAATGAATCTGTACTGTCTCATTTAGACATGTTGAACATGCAGCACGATGTGTCTTGGTGTCTTGGACACCTTCAGTTGTGCAGGGGTGGTGGTGGCAAAACAAGCCTGACAGAGGAAGACAGCTATTGCCCAAACCTCAAGCAGAAAAGAGTTCTGCACCTGGACTGGGGGACTGTCTCCCAAGTGTAAAAACACAGATGTAGTCTAGGGTATAATGAATACATCTACTTACTGTGATATAGAAGTTAGGTATAAGCTGATAGGTAACCAAACTGAGTATGTTTTCTGATGGAAGAAAAGGTATTCAAATTAACTGCATTCCACAGAATTTGAAGACACTTGTGATTTACTAACTATATAGGCATTTTCTCCAAAAGTTTAAAAGTCTCAAAAAAAGCCAAGTACCACTCTAAAAAATAAAACTGACATTAAAGAAAACAATAGTTGCTGTTATGAAGTGTTCTGTTTCTAAGGAGGCTGGCAAATGTTTCTTCCCTGATGCTTTGATAATGAAGTAGAAAATAAGATTTTCGAAAAGCATGGGTGGTTGGGGGTGAGTTGTGTCTGTGTGTCAAATTTGATTTCAGGCCTGGTTTTCAGAAATGCTGAGAAATTCCTCTCTGAAAAACAAGCCATCTAACACCGTTGAAAATCTCAGAGTTCAGATCCAAACATAGTTACAAATTTCAGGAGTGATTAAGTCAGTGGTCTGGTTTTTATCCTTTACAATCTTCATCATGACTTATGAGGTGGGGATCTGTTTCCAGATTTCCCAAAAGCATGTGACAGTTTTGATCTGGCATGTCCTAAGGATATGTGCCCATTTATTTACTTGACCAAAAAGTGTGGATTAAAATAACATACTAGATTTTAAAGGAAAAAGCATAAGCAAGCTACTGCAGCCTGCATACATATACAATTGCCAACCAACAAAATGTTCTCAGACTCACAGACACTGCAATCTGTTATGCTTGTTATGATCATCCTGCGTGCCATCAATCAGCACATACAAGACAACCAGGGGATCAGGCCCAGCCAACACAGGTTTAGGAAAGGAAGGTCCCGCCTAACGAGTTTGATTTCATTCTATGACTGGGTGACCCATCTGGTAGACAAGCAG
>JANIJG010002150.1:43823-57792 GCA_024611175.1 Megaceryle torquata | reverse complement strand
GCATCCTCCTGGAAAAGCTGGCAGCCCATGGCTTGGACAGGTGCACCCTTCACTGGGTTAAAAACTGGCTGGACAACCAGGCACAGGGAGTGGTTGTGAATGGTACCACATCCAGCTGGTGTCCTGGTGAGCAGTGGTGCCCCCCAGGGATCAGTACTGGGCCCAGATCTATTCAGCATATTTATTGATGACCTGAATGAGAGAATCAAGGGTAGTGTTAATAAATTTGAGGATGACACTAAATTGGAGGGGACAGTGTCGATCTGCTGGAGGGTTGGGAGATGTTCCAGAGGGACCTGGACAGGCTGAGTCGATGGGCTGAGGCCAATAATATGAGGTTTAACAAGACCAAGTATAGGGTCCTACACTTTGGCCACAGTAACCCCCTGCAGCGCTACAGTCTGAGGGACAAGTGGCTGGAGAGCGGCCTGGCAGAGAGCGACCTGGGAGTGCTGGTTGATTACTGGCTGAACATGAGTCAGCAGTGTGCCCAGGTGGCACGGAAGGCAAATGGCATCTTGGCTTGTATCAGGAATAGTGTGGCCAGCAGGTCTCGGGACATAATTCTGCCCCTGTACTGGGCACTGGAAAGTCCTCACCCCGAGTACTGTGTGCAGTTCTGGGCCCCTCACTCCAAGAAGGATATTGAGGTGCTCAAGTGGGTCCAGAGGAGAGAGACGAGGCTGGTGAAGGGACTGGAGGGAAATTCCTATGAGGAGAGGCTGAGGGACCTGGCTTTGTTCAGCTTGGAGAAGAGGAGACTCAGGGGGAACTTTATCACTCTGTACAACTATCTGAAAGGAAGTTGTAGTCAGGTGGGTTTCAGGCTCTTCTCTCAGGCAACTAGTGACAGGAGGAGAGGGCATGGCCTGAAGCTGTGCCAGGGGATTTTTAGGTTGGATCTTAGGAAGCACTTCCACATGGAAAGTGTGATAAGACAATGGCAAGTACTGCCCAGGGAGGTGGTGGAGTTGCCATCTCTGAAGGTGTTTAAGGAAAGATTGGATGCTGCACTTAGTGGCGTGATTTAGCTGATGTCATGGTGTTAGGTCATAGGCTGGAGTTGATGATCTCAGAGGTCTTTCCTGGATGCAATGATTCTGTGATTCTGTGATCATTCAGTAAGAAACTTTAGAGCTCTCCAGAGTGAAAAGTTTCCACATTGATTTCTTCATTGAACCCATACTTTCTGTTGCACAAACGTTTTCTGATGGCAGCATGTCATCACATAATTTGGGTCCACATGAACAAGGGGTTTATGACACTTATTTAGGGTGAAAGACAAACAAATGTGTGCCTGGTAAGAACTAACCATATCAGATGCTAATGGATCATACCATTAATCTCATCTGATAGAACAGCTCAAGTTAGGTCATGTGATGTATTCCCCCATTTTGTAACCATTCAGCTACTTTGTCAAAGCTGGTGGGCTATAGAAAGGTTCTTGATGATTTGGTCTTCTGCACATAGCGAAGTTAGCTGATCAGACCTCCATTTCCTCCATTTGACTGAGTTTGGGAGTTTCTAGACATTATCTCTTGCCTGGAAATGCCTTGATGAGGACAGAACAAACTCTACTTGTTCCCTCTTTAGGGCATAATCAAAAGCTCAGTGTAGTGGCAAGGTTTCTTCTAAGATTTACATCATTCAAGGGTTTAAACTGCGTATATACACTACAAGCTGTTTGAAATTTTTTTTATGACCAGTCCCCTAATTCTGGGATGTTCGTGTCTGAGAAACACAACCAGCCTCAACAAAAGATGGATACATTCAGCAAGACAAAGAAAACAAAACAGATCTAGTGAATGTGGAGCACATCATATCAGAGAGAAAAACATAAACCAGAAAATAATTCTGTTCAAACAGTTGAACCAAAACAACTTCAAAACGTCATACTTTTTACTGTACCTGATTTCTCCCTCCTCATGAAGCAGACTAATAAACCAGTGAACCAATCAGATATTCCAAGAAAGAAATGTCATTGGGTTTAAGTTTTGAAGGCAAGATTTTTAGGTCAGTTGGAAGTTAAGTTCAGAGTACACACCTACTTAAACTTAAGCATGGAGCACAGTCAGTGAGCTACCAGGATGGCCCATAATGAGTAGCTATTCAGTGCTGTGTTTGAGGATGTTGTGGGAGAATGGTACATGTTTTCATAAAGAAACATAAGCTTTTCCTGCATGCAGTCAATAACATTTGCTGCGGGAAGTAGAGTGAACTCCACTTGGGAGTGTTTGCAGAACTCCCAGATCCTCTGTATCCCACAAGTATGACCTGCATGATGTGCGGCCCAGGAAGGAGAATAGAATGATCCAAGCACTTTCCTTCCCACCTTTGTGTTACATCCAGCAGAGCTGTAACAGAAGCAAAAATGGCAGCTACTGTTAATACTACACCAAGTTGTCCGATCAGAAAGGGAGAGATGATGGGGAAATGCCAGTCAGTGGTGGCTGTAGAAATGCATCCAAGATTGAATTCCTGGCAGACATAGGGTGATTTTATAATTTTCCTGAAGGTTGCCAGGGGTTTTGTTTTTAATTATTTTTTGTTGTTGTTGATGTTGTTGTTGTTTTTCCGAGGCAGCACACACATTCCTCAGAGCGATTTTTTTGCTTCTCTCACTTCCCTGCACACTCGTGTCTCTGCACAATTTCTCTGCCTTGTTTAGTGGTGTGATGGGGAAGGAAGGTGCAGGGCGCAGATGAGTTGCTGCTTGCGACCTGACAGTATGGCAGCCATTGTGGCTGGCAGGCAGCAGGGGGAAGGTTCTCAATGGAGCCATTGCCAAAGTTGGTTTTAATCAATTTAATTGTTAATGTTCAGGGGAAAAAGGGAGGAAGCAGGTCACAAACTAACATAGTGGGGTTAATGTAAAGAGAAGTGATAAAATATAACCTTACAGCCTGCTGTGCAGCAAGCCTCTGAGATTAGAAAGTTATCAAGTGAGAGAACAATTAAAGTGATTTGTAATTAACACTGCAGTGAGTAAAACTAGCAGAGTTAACAGAAGGCAAAATACCACTTGCTGGGTTTGTCCCTAAAAAACTGTTTTGGTCCCTAACTCTTTTGCTCCTTAGCAATCCCAAAGAGCTGGGCAAGGGGGACTGGGCTGAGCTTACCCCAGGTGGGTTCATGCTGATGCTGCTGGGCTTGGTGTGAGCCCATGGCAGTGCTAGCCCCATTGCCACTGCCCAGCACTAGAAAGGACATGTGGGGAGCTGGAGGCAATTATCCCTGATGTTTTAGGCAGCTGCACAAATATTTGCCATAGGCCTGACAGTCATGCAGCCACAGCCTGCAGACAAGGGCACAGAGGAGGTGGCGAGACCCTGCCCCACACCAGTGTGTGGAGACAGATCCAGCTGGGCATCCCTGCTCTGAGCAGATGCCATACAGAGGTGGGATGTCAAATGGCAAAGCCCTGTCAACGACCTGGCAGGAGCTGTGTGGACATAGGTAGTGAAAAGTGAATGGATGGCCAGCAGCTGAAGATGATGGCTGTTCTTACTCCAGCCCTGGAAAGTCTACTTGCTGTTCTCATGATTTCATGGTAATGTTCCCCAGGCCTTGGGCTTGTGGCCAAGTTTGTCAGGGCAGCGGTGTCCTGCTTGCTTGTGAAAACATTAGTTTCTCTGGCTTAATGTGGATTTGAGGATAACCCAGCTCAGGGATCAATGCCTCTGCTCAGAGGAGATCTGTGTTTCAGGACAAACCCTGGCTTACTTTAACCCAGCTCCCATCCATGCTGTAAATCTCCTGACTCAAGGCTACCAGTGCATTTCACTAAGCCAGTCACCCTGTCTTTGGTTATAAACTGAAACATCACTCGCAGCCTGTTTACTTTGTAGTGTAGATATAACCTAAACCCCCTAAATGCTACCAATGTGTTCCTGGCTTGCCATAATTAGTGGGGTGAAGTCACTGCAACCACACAGCAGCTCTGTGGCGTGACTCTTCTCCCCAGGGCATGCACCACTTGTGTGGTTCTAACCACCATGACCGTCTGTGGCAAAGATGTGCCACTACTTTCAAGCTTCACACTTATCTCTGTGCTTGTGGTAATGCACAGCTGGCTCACACAGCTACTCTGTGGCTGTGGCCACAGAGGTGGAGAAGAGTCCTAAGGCAGGGCAACAGGCAGGAGAGACAGGCTCACCTCCAGCAATTCAGATGGGTGAGAGAGAAACCCACGTAACCGACAGTTGTGCTGAGCAGCCCTCTCTGCAGATTACACGTGTGTGCTTTGCTGCCTTTTAGGGCACAATGTGTTCTTTAATTGCAGTTTATTGCTCTAAAGCTGCAAGTGGGTTAAGAAAATACAAAGAGAAGCGGTTTTTATTTCCTTTTTTCCAGTAATAATGTAACATGGAAGGAAGCAAGGGAAGAAACAAAGGAGAAGAGAGGGAAGTAGAGGGATGGTTAAGACAAATACAGAGGGGAAGGGGGAAGTTAATGAACTTGCTACCTCTAATAAACAGTTTCTGTCTCCCTCTCCTGTGAATGTTCTTGTTTCAGCAGCCCACATCAGTGACTTTTTCCTGGTGCTCCCTGCCCAGCCTGTCAGGGAGCAAGGTCCATCCACCATGTACCGTTAGAACAGTGGCGTCAGTGCTTTCTCCCTGCCACAGCAATGCCAGAGGCAGAGAGGCTACCTTAAGGAGAGAGCAGGGAAGCCAGTCTCTGTGGCCCAGACAAACCCCTGTCTCTTTTCTCAGTGTGCCAACAGGGATGGCAATTAATGCCAAGGCGGGTGGTGGCTTTAATGATGCGGACACCTGTTCCCCGAGAAATGGCCTCAGCTCTATTTGGCACAAGTCGCTTCTGAGGCTCCTCAGCCACAAATTGCTTTTCCATAAAGGCAAAGCAGCTTTGTTTATAAACTGCTGCAGATAGGCTGGAGTTTTCATGATGAGAGCACAGAAGCAACAGTCATTACAGCCATATAAATGAGTTTATTTATTCAGTGAGAGCACATCTGCCAGCCTGTCGTGAGGTAATCTGCTGCCGCTACAGCCCACAATTAATGGCTGCTGGGGGACAAATGAGATGAGAGAGTGACTTGCCTGTGGGGAAGGGAGAGCTCCACTGTCTTTGCAGGGGACCCTGGGCCACCTGCCCTGGCACCAGTCCCCCTGAGGTGAAGAGGGTCTCCCAGGCGACTGCCAGAGAGGGCAGGGTGGCAAACTTGGCCCCAACCTTAATTTGGGCATGCATGGCAGGATCTTACTTGAAAGAAGAAGGGGCTGAGAATGCAGCCATAGTGACTCCACCCCAAAATGAGCAGCCTGGAGGGTAGGGCTGTCCCTGCTTATTCTGCTGGATGCTAAAACAAGAAGTAAGAATAAGTCTGGGCTGGAAACAGAGGGTGAATTCAAGACTCAGGTTTCAGATCCAGACCGTAAAAGTGGTATCCTTCAGGGGCTGTTTGGAACCAGAGCTTTGACTTGGTTCACCAAAAAAGTTGGCACCATTTCTTGACTCTGTATGAGTTTCTTGGCTGTGATTTTGGGGTGGGGCTGAATGCAAAAGAGGTGTTAATCCAAGGGTTTGGTTTGGACTCTTGTTCAGCTGGAAATGAATGCTCTGCCTGTGGCACAGGTCCTGCAGGCAAGTTGCAGAAGATTAGTCAGCTGTCATATATTTGACCCAATGAGGCCTGAAGATTTTGCTTTCAATGCCGCTAAAGTGGTCAAATGCTGAAACATGAAGGACAGATGGAAATAACTGTAAAATGCTGTAACCTGGCACATCACCAACACTTCACAGCTTTCATACTGACTGCCAGCAATAGCAGTAAAAGGCATTAACAGAAAAAGCAAAAACCTAGAAGATCTCAGTTATAGAAGACAACGTAGAGACAAGTTGTGAGTTCTGCACAGCCAAGTCTGTAATCTTTTGAGTGGATGGAGAAACGTGGCAAAATAAGAGGATGTCACATGCAAAGCCCATACAAAATCTCCCCATCCTTTCCATTCCACCTCCAGGGTGATAGACATGACTGGCAGGCCCAGCTGATAGTGCTGATGCTTGTCTGGTCCCATCCAATGGTCCTGACAGATGTTTTAATCTACTGTTTGAAGAATGACTTCTGCACAGCTCTGCTGTTCAAACATCTGTTTCTGTTTAGATAGACAGAGGCATTTCAAACTGCACTGGCCATGCCACACACTGGGAATTGTTTAAAAGGCAACCCAAGTTGCTTACATTAGTCAGTTACAGCCTGAGGAGGATTTACTGCAGCAAACCTTGACATATTTTTAAGCCCTGTAAAATAGATCATTCAAGAAAAGGGAACAGTTTTGCTTCCTAAATACATCCTTTAAAAAAGGGGTATTTACAGTTATAAACCCATAGAGACAACTCAGGAAAATCTAGAGCTTTTCTACTTCCACCCTTGTTCCCATGTCAAGGGAAGAAATGCTTGTTTACTCATGATTTCACTGTTCTTGGCTTTCTTAGCTTTTGTAGTTGCGTGTGTGTGCTTTTTGCTGTACCACTGCTTGCCCTGCTGTTGTCAACACCCTCTTGCCCTGCTGTTGTCAACACCCTCTGATTACTCCTACTCTAAACAGCCCATGACACATTACATGTCGGAAGATTTCTGTGCTGAGCTTCCCAGTTTCTCAGCAGAGAGGAACAAGAAGCAGTGTTATTTCAGATGATGATGGTGTGAGACCAGTATCACTAAGCCAGTAAAATTTAAAGAATTTTCTGTGTTCTTAGGTTCTCTGTACCTACTGTACTACCCTTGAAATTAAAGAAGGTTCTGTCACCTCTCTTATTTTCTTCTGATTTGCCTAGTTGTTCAAGCCTTCAACTACAAGCACATGGCAAGATCAGATTTTCAGCTGGTCAATAGTCTCTGTATATCACATGTAAGAAATATCCTGATTGCTGGCCAACAAGTGGGAGCTGCCATCATCCATCCCTTTGCCTGCATTCTTGTAACAGGTGGAGCACTTTGTTAATGCATTTGGCTGATTTTCAATGGTGAAATATTCCCCTGGGGTTCTGGTTTTAAAAATAGCAGAAATTGGAGCTTTGTGTACAAAGTGATAGAAGGAGCACACTGTGAGCTTTTGCCTCTTTTGTCGTACTGGGAATTACTGGGATAAATCCACATGCTGGAGGATCATGCTGCTTGTTTTCTTTAGCATCCTCCCCCCTTCTCTGTGACTTTTCAGATTTGTGATCTGAGGAGCTGAAGTAGAGGTCTTCCTGGTTAGCTTTTCTTTTCCAGTTGCAGGCTCAGTTGACAAGCACCTCTCAAACATATGTCAGTACTTTTATCCTTATACACTGTTTCTATTCTCTATGAACAAAAGAATAGGTTAAAAGGAAGCCTAACATAAACATGAACATGCTGATTTGTGGTTGGCTGTGTTTCTGTGCACAAACAGTATTTTTGTGCTATGCAGTACTCAAGGGATTCATTTTCCTTTATGGGTTTGCTTATATGGCTCAGCTTCATCAGAATCCTTAACTACTTGTGTAACTCTAAGCCTGTAAATAATCCCAAGTTGGACAAACAGGTCACCTTCTTTAAATTAGACATGTTCCAATATGCTTCTCATTTGAGTCCTGCAGTAATTAGCCTGGAAACAGCGAATAGCTGGATGCATTGAGCAGAACTTTTCTTTCAAAGAAGTGCCAAAAACAATTGAAAGAGACTAATGATATTTCCTGAGATCCACCTGTTGCTCAGTTTCCCTTCAATTAAGTGACAAAGGGGAGGTGCGGGAACTGCTTCTTGTTATAAACACAAATTAGTATTCGGACAGATGAAGCTGGGAGGAGAAAGGTGCAGGCAAGGCGAAACAATGAAAGAAAAGCCGCTCTGCTTTATCACAGGCTGGCCATGCGCGGGGGTGCTCAGGAAGAGGCACATTCCAATGCAGAACGAAGGCTGGAAGAACAATGCGGTCCTTCCTCAATAAGGCATTTGAACAGGCTAAATGATCCCTCTGGAGATTATATGGAAGTGAAATACATCAAAATAGGAAAGGAGGAAGAAACACATTTCTGCCTTGATGAGGCACAGCCCACGTTTTGCTGAGACATGACAATGGACTGCTAGTAAAAACATCAAGTAGTAGATGAAGGGATTTTGGGGGGTCATTGCCAGCCTGTGCTTCACCTCTGTGTGAATGTGCTTTGGGGGCACCAAACTTCTGTCCAGCTGTTTCTGCTTAGGTTGCACCCCTGGCTACCCCCATGTCCTTTTCCTCCATCCTGCAGTTCCTTGACAGCGCTCCCTTCTCCCTGCCTTATTCTAGGTGTCTTTGACATCTATCATCAAAACATAGCTTTAAGGAGCTGCAGTGGAGCTATTACTTTAATGCCTGCAGTCACAAAGCAGAAGAGGAGGTGACATTCATTGGTCTTCAGGAAATAGCTACCACCTGGGAGCACCTTCACAGTCTTCAGGCCTTGATGTCACCCCTTTCATAGAGTGACTGCTCTGTTAAACAGTGGCTATGGCTCTTCTCACCACACATTTGTCCCCCTGGCACAAGTACTGTGGTTCCTGTCAGGCAATTATGACTCCCAGCTAAGGCAATTGAAGGAGGAAGTGGGTATTTACTGATGGTTGCAAGTGGGAGTTGAAGGCCCTGTTTCCGCAAGGAGGTGCTCTAAGGTTGCCCCACCAACTCCCTTTGTCCTGCCGGTGGCTGAGGGTGATGGCTTTGGATCTTCTCCTGTCCCTCTAGTGAGCCAAGACAAGCCTTCTCTCTTTTGGTGTCCTTTTCTTTGCTGTGGACTGCCCTTGCATAAGGTATCCATCTTTGGTCTTAAACCTTGTAGAGGAAAGAACCCCTTTTTGAGTTCCCTGTTACCACAGGGGATGTCCAAATACCCCTCCAAGCATCAGCCAGGAGTAAGAAAGATTTTGCAGGTATTCAGGATACTGTGGAAGAGGCAAAAGTCCTTAAACAGGCCATCCTATACTTCCTCCATTGCTGAAGAACATCTGGGTTTTGCAGAACATTTGGTGCTGAAGTTTTGACACACTGCTGACTATTTTCCTCATTCTTCCTGATAACACTTCCATATTGCTGCAAATGGCCTCATTGAGAACCATCATGAACTGCAGGAGACCTGTGTCTATAGAATGGCACAGGCTGCCCTGCATTCCCCCATCCAGGGTGCTGCATGTATCATGGTCTTGTTCCTACCCATGGATGTCCTCATCTACTCTGGAAGGAAATCCATGCATGCGCTTCCTCCTGCCTGGTGTCTGAGGCACTGCATCCATGATGCACACTGAAAAAATCACATTAGCCCCACAGTGTCAGCACAGCCTGGATAAGCCACACTAACCCTTGCCCAAAGGTGTTACTTAGGGCATATTTCATATCTTATGGACATACAACTTCCAGACTCGGGTGACACACAGGCATTGTTACGGAAAATCACATGGGGTTATTGAAGAAATCACTTAAGATTTTTGTCCATTTTCCCATGACAGCCTGACAAGATGCCTTTGACAGAGGCTGTGAGTTGGAAACCAGTGACAGCAACTGTTAATGGTATCCTCTAGAAGCTCAAATACTCTGAGGTGTTTTGTAATTTCAGATTATCCACATGCTATTTAAAATATGTCTTCCTTTCCTCTTGGGATATCATTGTCCCAGCACCATGAGACACCACACCCAGGTACTTTCCCAACAGATCAAGTAAAAGCAAAGTAAATGACTCTTCAGGAGAAGGCTATTCTGCATTCAATTAAGTTAATTTGTGATGAGATTACACTGGCGCCTATACTTGTGAAGCATTCAGTGTTATTTAGCAGATGTGTTTCCTGGTGATATCCATTTAGGCAACTTTATCCCTGCTTTGACGTGAAATAAGTTGCTGTCTAGGTGAAAATGTTTAATTAGAATGAAAACAAAAAAACCCCAGCCCTGTCTTGAAAAGCACTGAAGAACATGCAGGCCAGTGTATTTTGGGTATATGCATATTGAGCTCAGATGGGGTGGGTACGGAGGTGACAGAGACCTGGTGGAGAGGGGCCACTGGGCTTACTATGAGCTGGGATAAAGTCACATGGAACAAAATCCATTTGTGACCACAGTTCTGGCATCACACTGCCCAGGGAGTAGGTTTTCCTTATGTGTAATGTTTGTGTATTTATATCTATTTGCATTTTCAGACTGCAGAAAGACTGTTCTTACCACTCTCGGAGCTGCTGGCATCATGTTTTCACAAGCCTGCACAAAATGGGCCAACTTCTACTCAACAATGTTGGAACCATTTGTGAAGTTCTTTCTTCAGAAACAAAACTTCATTTAAAATCTATGGTTTCTAGACAAAGTGCTCTTCAGTGCAATTCTCTATTTTATGTGAAGGTAGAAGAACACAGAACTACTGCTACAGAAAAAAGATAAAGCTTCAGACTAGATCACATTTATAAGCATACAAAAAAAAAGTCTACATTTGTAGACAATATGAATACCTTTGACAAACAGACATCTCTTCAACTCTCATGTCTATTGGGGTTTTTTGTGCACACGTATAAAGTGTTTTGTTCAGGGAAAAAAACACATCTGAAGTCAATAGTTCATTCTGCTAATCATTCCTGAAATTCTTTATATAATATTAGCATATGATTGGGATCTAACTGTCTTTAAAATTACAGCATAAGACCTTCTTTTTTAAAAAAAATGTTGTATAGTACGTGGCAGTGAACTGCGAGCACTAGGTTGGGTTTATCTGAGGCCTGGTGACTGTTGTCCAGAATAAAGATCTTCATGTAGATGTAACCTGTGTTTTCAGCAAGATATTCTGCTGCCCTTTGCTTGGGAAGCAATGAGTATCTATTGCCTAGATACATACACACGTACGTACATATATGTTTAATTCAGTGGCATTTTGGAAGATGCTACCCCTACTGATTGCTGGAGGCAGAGGAGAGGAGATGTCTGCTAGGAGAGACCACATCAGGTCTGTGAGAAACACACAGTCCTTCATGGTGCTGGAGCAGAACACGCTTAGCTGTGCCTCCCACAGACTTAAATCCAATACGAACTCCCAAAAGCCAAAAAGGTGTGTATGTCTGAGACTGGAGAAATGGGAACCTTCCAACCTTCCCATCTTACCTTGGCTCAGTTTGACATTATTTCTGCCCAAGTAAAAGCAACAGCTGATTATATATAATAAAGATAAATGCTACATTGCAGTGGTGTGTTTATTAAATCACTGCATTTGTAGGGGAGTTCCTTGGCATTGTTTGTCCGTGATGTAAATATTTTAAGTCTCTGTCGGTAAGTGAGGCTGGTGTGTGTATATTACATAGTGTACTCTCTTATCCGGTTAAGAAAAGCAACAGATGCAAATTGTCCAAACAAACATTTTGTTTCTCCCCACAGCTGGCCTGATTGTCATCATTCCTTCCAGGCTCATGCTCCTTCTCCGCTCTGGGCTGAACATGTTACTTTTACAGGTGTGGACAGCACTGGCGAGGGACAATCTGAGCTGTGGATTTCCCCTTTCCCCATTACTCAGATCATCTCCCACAAATTCAGCCCACCACTCCACTAGAAATCCAAGGCTGCATCCATCTGTAATCCTTCATGACAGCCCATTTTTCTTGTCCTGTCCACAGTCAATATAGACAAGAGTTTATTTCCTTCCTCTTCGCAGCAATCATTTACATAGCTGCATTTATGTTTCTACATCTCCTCTTAGTCCTGTCTTTATTCTAAACAACCTCATTTCTTTCAGCCTTCCCTCTTAGGTTACTTTTTTGAGCTCTCTCATCACTATTCCCTGGACTGCTTCCAGTTAGTCCACATCCTTCTTGAAGTGTGGTTCCCCAGCCTGGACACGGAACTCTAGATGAGACCTTCAAGCACAGGGGAGTTATTTTGCTTCTCTTACTAAGCCAAGCATTCCCATTTTACTTTGTATTTGGCATTGCAAAACCAGGGCAAAATTATCCAATATTTAGGGGAAAGCAGGTTTTCTCTGCATCAGGAGTGACTGTTTCCTTACAGAAAGCCAAAAGAAGATCACACCAGTTGCATCTGAACTAAATTGTAGTGTTCTACTATGGCTTACTTTAGGGTTCTGAGCACTTCACAACTCTTAACATCTTTCTGATGAAACCAGGATGTGAGATTGGCAATTGGGTCTTACCTTGCTCTACAGTGACCTGGTAGCATTTCTGAGTCCCTCCTCATCTTAGACAGAGACATCAAAGTAGAGATGACATGAAAAATCAAGGCTGACAAAATGACTGGCAAACTGAGCTGAGAGAAGAGAGATGGCTGTGGGAAGTGAATGGTGGGGTCATAGCAGTTACTGGCAAAGAACCTCCTATTCCTGAAAACGACCAGAAAGAAATGGACTTGAGGAAAGGTAAATTGCATACAGCATCAAAACAAATGCCTATAAAAGGGTTATTTCTGATCTTGGTCACCATTGCACAGAAATTGTCTTGGGAAACAAACATGGTAGAGTTAGAGAAACCACTACCAGAGATGGACATGGAGTCCAGAAATGCTGACAGATCCCAGTGCTTCCACATTTCAGTTGTGTCAAGGTCCATAAAACAGAGTTCACATTATCAACAGAGAAAAAAATTACTATGTCTGGATGAACTTAAGGGTCATCATGAAATGCATGTAGGGACAGCCAAAAAAAGTGGGACAGAACAAAATTTTTAATGGATCAGTAAAGGTGAGTGAAAATAGGTGATTGGCATGTGATAGTGAAAAAAAATATTAGAGTGAGAATGTTTTGTGTGAAAGACAAGGCTAACATGGGGGGTCTAAGACCAGGAGTGTGTCTGGTGGAGAACATCTTGGGGCTCAGGGTCTGGGGTGCAGGTGCCAACAACTGGGTAGTAGAGTCAGCTCCCGCAGCATCCCCAGCACTGCTGCATCCCCAGTGTATCTGGTGTTGCTTCATTTTAACAGTGCTCTTTGTGTAAGAAACTAAAAGGCACCTGAAGCACTTTGGTACAAAGGTGAGGAAGTGAACATTATTTAAACTGCAAAATATAGAGCTTCACTAGCTGCTAAAAACATATTTTCTCCTCACGATCCAAGCAATTGAGAATGACCTTTATCCAAATTTAGAAATTTAATTGCATCATTTTTCACCATATTATGTTATTAGAAAGCAAATGGAAAAAAGTCAGATGTCATGCTTATGTGAAATTATAAACCAGAACTATTTTCTCTTGCAAGTCATTAAGAAAGATATTTGGCAATGACTAGTATAGTTAGAAGCCTAGATGGATTCAAGACTTGTCAAAGGAGTGGCCCAGGATCGCTTTACTTCATTCATTCTGATTTTTATAAAATAGATCTTGATGCACATGAAACAGTCTGATTTATTGGGAAAGATCTTCAGGCTGCTTCCATATTAAAAATTGAAATTGTATAAGCTGGTGCAAGATAATGGAATGGTTCATATAAGATGAAGGCAAGAGCTAAAACTCCATTACTGTTATTAACACATTCAACATGGGCTGTTAGGAATATATTCAGGTCAACTGGGCTCCTGAGTTGGTAGGCAGGGATGGGGAGCAGAATATTCCTCCTGAAATCCAGGAGGAAGTAGTTAGTGACCTGCTGTACCACTTAGATCCTAACAAGTCTATGGGTCTGGATGGGATTCATCCTAGGGTGCTTAGGGAATTGGCACAAGAGCTGGCTAGGCCACTCTCCATCATTTATCACCGGTCCTGGCTAACCAGGGAGGGCCCTGATGACTGGAGGTTGGCCAATGTGATGATATCCACAAGAAGGGCTAGAAGGAGGATCCAGAAAACTATAGGCCTGTCAGCCTGACCTCAGTGACTGGCAAGGTTATGGAGCAGATCATCCTGAGTGCCATCAATCAGCACGTACAAGACAACCAGGGGATCAGGTCCAGCCAACACGGGTTTAGGAAAGGAAGGTCCCGCCTAACGAGTTTGATTTCATTCTATGACTGGGTGACCCATCTGGTAGACAAGCAG